>RWGY01000288.1:0-82242 GCA_007726485.1 Eragrostis curvula | reverse complement strand
CGTATAGGCATCAGCTTCCAGAGTTGAATTAGGTGATGAAGTTACTTCCTCGCAAAAAAAAGGTAATGAAGTTACTGTATTTGGTTCCTCTTTGATTGAGAAAAAAAGCAGTCGGAAAGGGGGTCGGATACAAAAAACTAATCCGACAAGAATTTAGATTCCAGCCTTGGCCTACTAAAGGTCCTGTTCGTTTCTTTAGCGCTAACATTTTAGAAGCCTCTAACAAAGAAAATTTAATACTAAATAAAGTTAATGACAAAACCTTTTTACAGATGGGTACATCTTTACGAGACGAGTCTAATGAGCCTAAGTAATCTATGTTTTGCTACAGTCATACTACAGTATGCTACAGTAACCATCATCTCATCATGGCTTAATTACCCTCATTAGATTCGTCTCGCGAATTAGACCAAGGTTCTGTAGTTAGTTTTATAATTAAACTTTATTTAATATAGCTTATTTAGAGTTTAGACCCCTCTAAAATTTAGACCTCCATACGCCGAACACCCCCTAATTTGCAGACGATTGCGCAGCCACAACTGAGGAAAACCGAGAGATAATCCCAGAGCGTGGATGCGTCCCCCGTACGTCAGGTCTTCGATCCCTTCTTCGTCGGCGAGCGAGGGCGTGATCACCGGTAGCATCGCATCGCAGGAGATGGAGCAGCAGGAGGTAGGGGTGGGCACAAAAACCGATACCCAAACACTGAAACCGAAAAAACCGAGACCGAGACCGAAAAAACCGGAATTTCGGTCTTCGGGTACTTGTTTGGGTAGTACCCTTGGGTAACCGAATTTTATTGTTCAATTTCGGTAATACCCTTGGGTACCCGAACTACCCAAACTACCCAAATTAGTATGATGATGTAGGATTTAGCACATAGACTCAAACCATGGTCACATAACATCCTTTGTTACTCATTCATCATATTCATGTTTCTCCTATTATATAATGGTAACTCATTATCAAGTGATTGCATAGTGTATTTTGGGTATAATCAAGTTTATTTTATTTTTTCTCTGAAAATTAATGCTAATTTGAGTAGTTTGGGTATAACCGAAGACCGAACCGAAATTTAGGTACCCAAAATTGTCGGGTACCCAAATTTTCGTTGTCATTTCGGGTAGCAATTCTAGATAACCGAAAATTGAAAAGACCGAAAAAACCGGACCGCAAACATCGGGTATGACCGAACGCCCACCCCTAGCAGGAGGACCTGGCGCGGCTGCTACCCGACGAACGCGCTCGCCGACGTCCTGTGCCGCCTCTCGCACCGCAGCCTCGCCGTGCCCCGCTGCATCTGCAGGGCGTGGCGCGACGTCGTCGACGCCCGTCGTCTGATGCTTCGGCACCTCCTCCCACACTCGGTGGGCGGGATCTTCATCAATTTCGGCGGCCTTGGTTCCACGGAGTTCTTAGCCCGGCCGACGACGGGCCCCAAGGTCTCCGGCAACCTCGACTTTTCTGACATGGGTTCCATAGTCGATCACTGCAATGGCCTTCTGCTATTTGATGATCTATGCGTGGCTAACCCTGCCACTCGAAGGTGGGCTTACCTGCCCGAACGGCCGCCGTCTCGCTTGGGAATGAAGTACTTCTGGGGTTATGAGTATCTTGTTTTTGATCCTACCGTGTGTCTGCACTACGAGGTGGTGCTCGACGTACCAAGCATTTTGTTTAAGCTCCTACCAGGACAACCTGGCTATTGCAGGTTTCGAGATAAACTAGACCTCACGGTCGAGGAATCAGAATGACCACCATCGCCGTTAGTTTTGCAAGTTTTCTCATCAAGGACCGGGCAGTGGGAGGAGAGGTCCTTCATTCGGGAAGGAAAGTCTGCAGGGACTGTAGCTGAAATACGGTCCGCTGGCGTTTCTTTAGCAAAGCCGTCTGGGGTATATTGGTGCGGTGTACTGTACGTGCACTGCGGAGCTAATTTTATTATGGGGTACGTATTGTTCTCACTCCTTTAGCATCTTTATTCTGCTTCAGCTTTCTACTACTACTAGAAGAGCATTTATAAGTTGAAGAGTTTATTAACAAATTTTTAATGTGCTGCAGGATATCTTTATTAGACAATAAGTACCAAGTAATTCAACCACCGCCCGATGTTGAAGCCTCTCCCGTTGATGGGATTTGTCTAGGAAGATCTGAGAAAGGGGTGTACTGTGCAATAGTTGATGGTTGGGATCATTTGTGCCAGCTACGGGTTTGGATTCTTACATAATCGAATGATCAGATGGAGTGGGCGTTTAAACACCAAACTAGCCTCAGGCCTGTGTTAGGGCGTCACAAATGCAATGAACAAAGTGCTGGACCTTGGATCCTTCAGGATATAAATTTTTACAACCATCATGTTAAAGATGATACATGTGAAGCTCTAGAGCAACAGCAAATTGAGTGGGACTCTGACAATGATAATGCCTTCCACAATGAAGATGCGGTCAGTGAGCTTGGATATATTAATTTCCTTGGGTTTCATCCTTATAAGGAAGTTGTTTTTCTGGGTGAATCAAGGAGAAGAGGATTGGCCTACCATTTGAACAGCTCAAAGTTTCAAGACTTGGGCAATATATACCCAAGACTTCTTTCAACCAAAGTAAATCGCATCAATGGCGCCTTTCCATACACACCATGCTGGATTAATGAATTGCCTCTAAGCACCTGTAAACCATATCGTGTGCTGAAAGCAGCGGAAAATTGAGACAAAGTGACGTGTAATATTATGTAGCATTGTTTACTAAGTTCTATACCGTATGATTCCTGATCTGAAATAGTCTAAAGTCTAAAAGCTCATTATCTCCAATCTCTTTATTTCTTTAATATATAAAAAGTGTTTGACGTTTTTTTGGGGGGTTATTACGAGTGTTGCATGTTTGAGTTATAAATGCTGCTAGCTCTGGATGTCTCGTACTCAGCCATAGTTCGTAGAATTTGTTAGACATACTACTTCTGTTTCAAAATGGTTGTCATAGTAGTTCATTGGATGTAAACAATCATATATCTAAACAAATTATCTAAACAACAAATTTACAGACCTGGATGTAAACAATCATAAGGCATAATACCATGTCCGAAGACAGCATGGGATTGAAGCTCGTAGGCCTGGTGCGGTAGCTCCCACACGACAGGCTGCTAGCTCGCTAGTGTCCTTTGCCACGTCCCACCACTTGACCTTCCTGCGTCCCACTGCATGTGCAAGTCTTTGGTACGAGATTTTATAGGCGATCACCGCCCACTGCACTTACTACCTCCAATCTTCTTTTCTAATCGTTTAGATAAGGAACTTTAGTTCATTGAGACTAAAAAATGGGAATCATTTTTGAACTAAAAACTCTGTCTGAACGACAAGAAAATGGATGGAGTATTACTTTTGACACAGAGGTTTTTTTTCCCTTATCAATATGTTTTTGAGGACATCACTACCAGAAATCGGTTTTTTCTCGAGTGTCCTAACTTTTCCCGAGTGTAATTTATCGGGCACTCGGGAAAGCTTACCTTTCCCGAGTGTCAAAAAAAAATACACTCGGGAAAAGTTTGACACTCGGGAAAATCGACTTTTCCCGAGTGTCCCACGGAGGATACACTCGGGAAAGGTAAGACAAATTTTCCCGAGCGTATTTTTTTAGCACACTCGGGAAAAGCTAGAGCTGGGCCCCGCGCCAACTAGCGGGTGTTGGTTTTGGCGGCGGGGAGGAACTTTTCCCGAGTGCCACCATCATGCACTCGGGAAAAATAATTTTTTTTTCACATTTTGGCTACCAAACTTTTTTCTTGTTAATTATACACTTCAATATACTTCATGTTGAAATTTTGTTAATTTCATGAACAGTTTACTAAATTTAGTAATTTATTTTCTTTAATTGTATTTTTTGATGATAAGTCAAAATTGAACTGCAAGTCACTCGAATAATGGAATCGAGGTAATGAAAAAATGATATTCATGTTACTGAGTTGATCTTGACACCGTGTCTAGGAGATGAAATGAAATTTCACCATTTTTGTTGATGAAATATCATTTCGAGCGTGTGATCGATTTGTTTTAAAATTGTATAAAATACAAATATTGTCAAAAAATTCCGAGATTTGTCAAGATGTCACGATATCATACGGGGATGTTGTGATAAAAAATAGAGGATGATTCGCGTAAGCTGTCACGTATGTTGTTCACAAAACGGAGAATCTCCGAAGAAGAGACATAGAGTTTAGATTAGGTCATTATGATTCGAAGACAAATGGTGTGTCAAAATTGATTTTGACTTGAAACCTATTTTTAGCAGACACTAGATCATGTAAACAGTGTAATTCCAAATTTTAGAGAATTTTTGAATTTGTTTGTTATTTAATAATTTTTTTAAGTTGGTCAAGAAATTTATTTCCCGAGTGTTTGATGGAAATGCACTCGAGAAAAGCCCTGCCTCCCTTTCCCGAGTGTATAGGTTCATGACACTCGGGAAAGGAGGGGGCCTTTCCCGAGTGTCCTGGATCTACTCACTCGGGAAAATGGGGGGTTGCGTGCAGGGACTTAGTCGCCTTCTTTCTTTTTTCCTCGTTGCGCCTCTCGATCCAATCGACGACATCTAAAAAAAAAATCCAAATCACGCCGGCGCCGTCTCCGGTCGTCGCCCTCCCCGTCCCTCGCCGCCCTCACCCGCCTCCCCGGCCGCAGCGCCCGCCGCCCTCACCCGCCTCCCCGTCCCCCGCCTCCGCCGCCCTGTGCCGCCCTCCCGGCCAGCGCTCCCCTGCCTCCCCGCCCTACCCCGCCTCCTCTGCCTCACCGGCGGCCGGCGAGCATGCGGCACCAGGCAACCCACCGGCACCCCGGTGACCCGGCCCCTGCTGCCCTCCCGCGCTCACCCGCCCTCCTCGGCCCCCGCTCCCCTGCCTCCCCGCCCTACCCCGCCTCCTCTGCCTCACCGGCGCCCCGGCGACCAGGCGGCCGGCAAGCCAGCGGCACCAGGCGACCCACCGGCACCCCGGCGACACGGCCCCTGGTGCCCTCCCGCGCGCTGCCCCCCACATTCTCGCTCTGCTGCCTCGGTGAGTTTCCTCATTTTTCTTTTTTTTTTCTGTTTTTCTGATGTGCAGTGAAATGAAATGAAAACTGTGAATCATATTGCTTCGAAAGTTGAATTCGAAGATGACATTCGGTGGTGTGCAGTGAAATTCAAAAGTTCATTTTGCTACGGTGATGTGCAGTGAAATTCAAAGGTAGGAATTGTAGTGGTTTCATGTTGTTCTGACTAAAAGTGGTACTTGCAGCTAAAAATTCAGTAATACATTTCATGGTGCAGCGTCTTCGATTGTGATGACTGATGAGTATGGGGTGTTGGACAGAGCATCAGCGACAACAGATTAGTGAGTAAATATGTTAGGGCTCTGGATGACAATCCAATTTTGAGATCCTACTATGTGCATTTCCCTATGTTCTAGTTGTTTGTTTCCTCATTTTTTGTTTTCCTGTTCTTTAGTAACCAATCATGCGTATTGTGTGCTATATGAACTGCATTATGGTGATGGCTGAACCATGTGTATTGTGTGCTATCCTAATTTTCTAGGTCACTATCACTTGTTCACAAAAAAGGAAAAAAAGAAAAAAAATCACTTAGTGCAGTTTATTATTGCAGTCACAATCGAGTATTTAAAGCTTTCTAGAAAAGACCACCAGCAATCTAATTTTGAAGATGTTTTATTGGCATTTTTTAAGATGTTTTATTGGCAGTTAGATTGATAATCAATAGGAGTTTTGTTAAATAGCTAGACATGGAAACTATAATACGTTGTTTTCTTACAGTTATACATGATTTAAGTGGTGCTCTATTCTATTACAGGTTGACTTACTTTTAGGGAAGGCATATTCTGATTGGGGCCATATCAATGATGCTGTTTCCGTTTACGATCAACTGATCAGTGAACATCCTGAAGACTTCCATCCTTATTTAGCAAAGGTATTGATGAAAATATTATTTTTTATGCTTCACCTTGGAATTTCAGTCAAGCCTGCCAGCACTAAGCTTGTTGAAGACACCTGCGGAAGAAGGGAAGCCACCAAAAACACTTGCAGAAGTTGTTGCTCAAGAATTGCCATGTCGCCCTGAAGCATGATGAGAGGCTAAGGCAGCAGTGGAGGCGAGGCGACTGTCAGCGCGCTCAAACTGCATTGGGCAAAAGCACCAAAGGCACAAATCTTTTTACCTTTCTGTTTCAAGATGAAATGGGTGTGATTCTAGATAGGTGTTTATTTGGATCACACGGGATATTGTATACTGATAGCGACGAGTTGTGTATTTTTTATGTTGCATTTCAGCATTTGTATATGTTGCTTGTGACGATGTGGTCATCTATATTATTGCATCTCATGAGATAATCAGTTGTGCATCTTAATTGTTGGATGTGGATGTGGTTGTCAAATGGATGCATATTGTCATATATATATAATGCATTCGTGTTTGTCAATTAGATTTGTCAAAAAAACAAATAAAAATAGTTCTGAAAAACATCTTTCCCGAGTGTAATTGCACAAACACTCGGGAAAGGTTGGGGGCTTTCCCGAGTGTCATTTGAAATACACTCGGGAAAGGGGGGAGACATTCCCGAGTGTAATTTAAATTACACTCGGGAAAGGGGGGGAGTCTTTTCCGAGTGCCTGCCTGTTTAACACTCGGGAAAGCCTTTCCCGAGTGCCCGAAAAAAAACACTCGGGAAAGGTGGGCTTCCCCGAGTACAGAAACGCCGAGTGGGCTTTCCCGAGTGTAAAGCTTTTCCCGAGTGTCCCAGGCACTCGGGAAAAGTGGGAATCCTGGTAGTGATACGCGAAAATCATTTTTGCAAACAGAAAAGCTTTACAATACTGGTACCTGAATGGCTCGGTCACGATAGGTAGTGAAGATACAGCTTCCCATTTTGCACCAAACTGTAATCCATGTTCTCCGAAGCACGAGCTCACAAACAACAAATCTCATCTCATCTCTGAATATGGGCTGAGGCCCAAACCAACCCGGCCGATCAGGTCCAGATGAGTGCGGTGACCCAGACCTAGCGGTTGCGCCGCCGGCGCAAAATGCTCATCGTGTAAGTAGTGATCCGAAAACCTATACCTACGTAGACTGTAGAATGCATCTACCTAGAGGTAGCGAGGGACCAATGGAAGATGAGGCGCGTCAATGTCAAGGAGACACCGTGGATCATCAGTACGAAGACCTGGTGCTGTTGCTCCCCGACGATGCGATCACCAACGTCCTCCGCCGCCTCACGCCGGTGGACCTCGCCGTGTCCCGCTGTGTGCGCAAGGCGTGGTGCGAGATCATCAACGACCGCCGCCTGCTGCTCCCGCGTCTTATCCCCCACGCGGTCGGAGGTATCTTTATCAAATTCAACTGTCTTGATTCCTGGGAGTTCTTGGCCCGCCCCATGGCACCCCCCTCGATGTCCTGCAGGATCGACTTCTTACCTGACCACAAACACGCCATGGATCACTGCAATGGCCTCCTCCTGATGGAGGATTATGTTCTAAACCCTGCCACGGGAAGGTCGGCACCCTTGCCCTCGCGCCCGCAGCTGCCCCGCATGGGGACAAAGTACTTCTACCATGATCAGTATCTCATTTTTGACCCGACTGTGTCGCTGCACCACGAGGTTCTAGTAATCCCTCGTATTAATTACCACAGTAAGGAACCTTACTATGGTTTTAATGAAGAATTAGACCCCACAATTGAGGAATCAGAATGGCCACCATTGTCATGCAATCTGTTGGTCTTTTCTTCAAGGACAGGGCAGTGGGAAGACAGATTATTCTGTCGGAAAGGGAAGCCTATGGGGACTGTCACTGACATGCGGTCGGCTTCGCTTTTGGAGGAAAAGCGTTGTACTGTATATTGGCAGGCAGATGTTTATGTGCATTGTGAAGCTGACTTTGTTTTGAGGTATCTTTTCTTTTCCCCTCAGATAACCAAAATATCTACCCGCTGGTTTTATTTTCATGGGAAATATTGAATATCACCTTTCATGATCTGTTATTGCAGGATATGTTTATCAAGGGGAAAGTACGAAGTAATTAAACCACCAATAGATATTACAGTCTCCAAAGGTAGTGGACATTATTATCTCGGAAAGTCTGAACATGGAGTATATTTTGCGTTAGTTCTTAATAATTCTTCAGACCGTTCAAGTCGGCTTTGGGTTTGGATCCTTAAGGATGTTTGTTGCCAGCTGGAATGGGTGTTGAAGCATCAAACCAACCTTAAACATGTCTTAGCTCGTCAAAAATTTGGTCAAAAACGTGATGGACCATGGATATTCCAGGATTTCAACTATTTTAGATACAATCATGAAGATGACAATGAAGAAGAAGAAGAAGAAGAAATAGAGGACATGAAATTTGAATGGGACTCTGAGAATGATGATGTTTTGGAGACTGAAGATGCTAGGGTTGACGAGTACAAAAAATACATAGTTTTTCTCGGCTTTCATCCTTATAAGGAGGTTGTTTTCATTAGTGAAGGAATAACTAGAGGATTGGCCTATCATTTAAATAGTTCAAAAGTTCAGGACTTGGGCAATATGATTCCAATAAATTACTTCCAACAGTCCGGGCACCATGGATTCATAAGAAAGTCTTTTGTTTACACTCCATGCTGGATTGGAGAAATTCCTCAGTAATTTTCAATACACCCACTTTGAAGATTAGCATAGCATACATTGGTCCAAAATGGTTTTAGTGGGCTTACAGTGAAACAAAGAAAAATGTTTTCTTCTTTCTGGTGAGCGAAGTTGTTCTCTGCTGTCCTGTGAATGTCCCAATTTGCTCAGATCAATAATAAAATTGGCTATTTGCCGAGGAATTATTTCAGATAAGCCTGTAGTCGTTATGCATTAGTGGTATAAATTCAGTTTCATTTACATATGTGTTGTTCCTTTTATAATGCACGAAATGAATGACTTGGCCTGTTGTGCATAGTGAATCTCTTGGCAGGACATAGTAGATCATTTTCTCATTTACGGTGGCGCATGAATCCCCCTGAACTTGCATTGCGGATCCATTCAGTGTTAATTACCGCACTGCTAAGTTGGCAAATCAAACTCTATGTAGTAATATCCATTTTGTCTTCTTTACTTTGGTCAACAATCTCCATTTTAGGAAGTTTATAATCCTGTAAGCAAAGAATAGCTGGTATGCTGTTTAATTGTTTACCATTTCAGAAAAAATATAATCGGTCAAATGTATAACTCAAGCAGTCGTTGCAAATGTTGATTCAAATTTTTGCAAGGAAATGTTATTTGTTTCAATGCAGCCTATTAAATAGTAATGCAGTACGGCTTCCCTCGTTTGCATTAAGTATCATTCTATTGTTCAAAAAATCTTGACGTATTATGAGAGTATGCCCTGTAAGTCCTAGTTTCAGCGTCTAGCTATGTAAATTCTTCTACGTATCCCACACGAAAAGAGTGAACACGTAGCCGTTTCAAACCTCAAAACCAGCTACAACTCTGCCTTCTAATAAGAGGTGCATTATTTCTCTACTACTTCTCTACTACTTAATAAGTCTAAAAGAAGTCGTTAGCCAGATTTTTCAGACCTCTGCCATCCGGGTTTAAAACGAAATCCAAATTTCAAGTTCAGTTCGGATTCAATAATTTGAGTTCAACTCCGTTTTATTTTACAAGTGTTGAACCAACTTTAGTCATGAGCTATTACTTGGCGCAGTGGTAAAGATGAATGGCTTCTAACCTGAAGAGCAGGGTTCGATTCCTAGGTTTTGCAATTGCCATCCAGCGTTTGGTATTTTTTTTTGTGCTGCAGCTCGGGCTAGATCCGGTGCGGGCCGTGCGGCCGTATGACCCCCGTGTGGCACCATTCAGATACGTCCACGTGTCCGAGCGGAAAATGAACATATTTTATTTCTCTTATAAATTAAAAATATTGTAAAATCGATACAAAAATAAATAAAGCTCCGAAAAATATGAAACCAATTTTGTTAGAATTAATGTGATTAGATGTACCCAAAGATACAATCAAATCATTATGTTTTTCAGTAGATAGGTTTACAAATTTCAGATAATGATAAAAAAGATAAATGCATATCTGCATTTTTGTCCATGTAAAAACCATGAAATTTGTCATGCATACATATCTTGGTACTAATAAACTTCTCAAGAAGTTTCATATTTAATTCCCATATAATTTATCAGTAATGTTATTTTCTTGCTCTGCACTATTTTAATTGTAATAATTTATTCATATATGGTTTTGGGCTAATTGTTTTCTAGGTTTTTTCCATGATATTATGTCACTTTAGGAAATTCATTTTATTTTTATTCGTTCCAGAATCATGTTACGAAACATATCAAAGTGGAATTCTTGCTCTAAGTCACTTAAAACCTAAATATGCTGTTAGCATTTAAACGTTTTTAGGTTATTTATTATTTTGCAAGTTCTTGTTGTTGTATTAATTTCTAGAAACACATTACATAAAACAAGATAATTGGTGCTGCAAAAATCTTCTTATATAAGACATATTAGATGAATTTATGATAGCTAAATGGATCACTCCTCTATGAATAACGTTAAAACAATGAAACTTTTAACATCCGTAGCAACGCACGGGCAAAATGCTAGTTAAACAATAAGTCGGTTTCGCACTGTCACGGCAGATCGTGCGTGTGAGGGCCAAGGCCAATCTGAAGAGAGCTACATACAATGGATGAGGCGGACCTGTCGGGGACGACTTCCTTCCGGTAACCGGAAGTTCAACAACTTCCGGTCGCCCTTAGATGGAAACCTCCCGGTTTCCATAGAAGGAAAGCGCGTCATTCCTTCCTCCTCCCACCATCCCCTGCAAGCATCGCGCCCTTACCGCTTCTTCCTCGCTGCGCAGCGCAGCTTCTTCCGCTGGTTCCGCTCCTGCGCGCCCCAAGCTTCTTCCCCGGCTTCCGCGCCCAAGGGCCCCCGCGCCACTGCTGAGCCCCGCGCCTGCCTGCCGTGGCCCGGCGCCCTCGCCGCCGCGCGCCGCCCCGGCTGGTGCGCCTCCGCGTCGCGCCCCTTCTTCCCCGGCTTCCACTCCAGCGCGCCACCGCGTCGCGCTGACGGCCTCCGCGTAGCTTCTTCCCTGGCGTCCGTCGCGCCCTTCTTCTGCGACGTACTCCGCGCATCTTCTTCCTCCACCAGTCGGCGCTACCTACCCCCTTCTCTAGCTACCGCTGCCGCGACGAGCCACCGCGGACCCGCACTGCCGCGCGCTCACTTCGGCTTCAGCGCCGCCGTTATACAGCAGCAACACGCAGACCTCGTCGCAGCCCGCCCCTCCGGCTCAAATGGAGTTCGTGTAGCCCGCTTCCTCTGGTCATCATTCCCTCGCTCCCGCGTCAGCAAGCACGCTTCCCGTCCCCGGCGCGTGAAGGTGAAGCTTCAACAATGGACCATACACGCAGGTTGGCGCAAGGTAGACACGACACACAACCAGCTTTGTAAATTCCATTTCTTCCTCTGGACCTTTGCTCTAGTAATCCTCAAATAGCTTCTGCTCGACAGGAGCTCGATGAAATGACTGAGAGGAGCTTTATTCAAAATGCTTTCCACAAAGCTCTTTATACGCAAGTATCTCACGATGACAATCTCATGCTATTCATTAATGTCTGCTGCCTGGATGATTTTCAGGCAAAACAATCACCACAGAGTTAGGTTGGGAAAGGAGAATTATAATATTTAAGAAATCAGAGAGAAGGCACATTCATAGATACTACCGCAAGGAATGAACGAAATTAACTGAAAAAATGGGGGGAAATGAATGGAAGTTGGTATGTGAGTGAAGCAATAGGTAAATGGAAAGAAAACTTATGAATTCATAAAAAGTAATTGATGAAACATTAAGAGATTCCTGAATAAAAAAAAAGTATGGTTTGATGAGTCATTATAAAAAAATTGACGAGTCACCAAAGAGGTGATGAGTAACTAAAAAAAATGATGTGCCGCCATAGAGTTGATGATGCATCAAATAAGTCATGAAGAAAAAATGATGAGTCACAAAACATGATGTGATAAATCATAAAAAAGAATTGATAAGTCACTTAGGGGATGATGAGTCACAAAACATGGAGTGATGAGTCATAAAAGAGAATTAATGAGTCAATAAGGGGGTTAGAAAATAAAAAAGGTGACGAGTCTAAAAAATATGAGGTAATTACTCTTTAAGTAAAAAATTGATGTGTCAATAAAGGTTGTAATTCATCCAAGAGGTCAGAAGTCATAAAACAAATGACCATGGGGATGATGAGCACAAAAAATGTGTGATAAAAAATAGATGAGTATGATGAGTCATAAAAATAATGAGTCATCGAGAAGTCAAATGAGTCAACAAAAGAGAAAAAATGAGTCAACATGAAGGTGTGATGAGTCATCTCGGAAAAATAATGAGTCATCAGGAGAAAAAAATGAGTCAACATAAACAGGTGATGAGTCATCTCAGAAAAATAATGAGTCAACATGAACGGATGATGAATCATCTTAGAAAAATAATGAGTCATCGAGAAGTCAAATGAGTCAACAAAAGGGGAAAAAAAATGAGTCAACATGAACATGTGATGAGTCAGCTTGGAAGAATAATGAGTCATCATGAGAGAAAAATGAGTCAACATGAATGGGTGATGTACTGATGAGTCATCTCAGAAAAATAATGAGTCAACATGAACGGATGATGAATCATCTTAAAAAAATAATGAGTCATCGAGAAGTCAAATGAGTCAACAAAAAATAAAAAATGAGTCAACATGAAGGTGTGATGAGTCATCTCGGAAAAATAATGAGTGATAAAGAGAAAAAAAATTAGTCAACATTAACGGGTGATTAGTCATCTCGGAGAAATAACTAGTCAACCTGAATGGATGATGAGTCATCTTAGTAAAATAATGAGTCATCGAGAAGTTAAATGAGTCAATAAAATAGGAAAAAATGAGTCAACATGAACGTGTGATGAGTCATCTCGCAAAAATAATGAGTCATCAGGGGAAAAAAATGAGTCAACTTGAACGGGTGAGTCATCTTTGAAAAATAATGAGTTATCCTAAGAAGTCAAATAAGTCAACAAAAAAGACAAAAATGAGTCAACATGAATGTATGATGAGTCGTCTAAGAAAAAATAATGACTCAATAAGAAGATTATAAGTCATGATGTGATGAGTCATAAAAAATAATTAATGAGTCATTATAGAGTTAATTAAATAACAAGTGAGTGATAAAAGAAAATTGATGAATCACCATAGGACTAGTGAGTCATCAATTTTTTATTTTAAAATAAAATTATTAAAATATAGGCAAGTGGGATCTAGTTTTGAAGATCTCATCACGAGAAACGCAGTGATGTAATCGGTTTTTGAATTGAATGCACGGTTTGAGATCTACGGTTTTTTAAAGTTTCACAAATCTTTCTCAAATAGGTGGACCCAGTGTGTACAGCCAGCATGTCCGATGCGAATCCGTTTGATGCCCTCACCCGCGCATGCCGTGTGAACACGACCAACCGGCATGCATGCCGTGTGAACACGATCATATTTTGTATACCGAGGTGACCGGAAGAAATCGTTTTTCCGGTGACCGGAGTATAGTCGTTCGCGACCTGTCGGTTCTGTTACCCGAGGACATCCTCGTCGACATCCTTGGCGGCCTCGCTGCGCCACGGGACCTCGCCGTGTCCCGGAGCGTCTGCAAGACCTGGAGCGCTGCCATCGACGCGCGCCTCCTGCTGCGCACGGAGCTCCTCCCGCTCTCGCTGGCCGGCCTCTTCATCAACTTCAACTGGCGCCCCGAGTTCTTCGCACGGCCCTCGACACACAGCGTCCGGCAACTTCGGGAAGCATGACTACCTGCCGGAAGGCAGCTCTGGCTCGTGGTCCACCATTGTCCACCACAGCAACGGCCTCCATCTGTTGGAAGGCGACGTACAGTACGCCGTCGTTTATGTCCTCTACGTGGTTAACGCTGCCACTGGATATTGCGCCAGCTTGCCTCCTTGCCCGCCGCCGCGCTCTGAGATGAACACCTTGGAAGAGCAATACCTCGCTTATGATCCTCCTACCTCGCAGGAGTACCGTGTGTTTTCGATCCCCTGGTTTCTTGGGAATCGTAGTGAAAAGGAACTAGTACAAATAGTAGAGCAGTCTGAATGGCCGCCGGTGACATGCTTATTCAATATGTTCTCATCATCAACCGGACTATGGGAGAAAAGGTCATTTGTTCGGGAAGGAGGGACTGCGAGAGTCGTTGCCGACATGAGACAGTACTGGGCAAGCGAGGTTTTCATTGCTGTCTGTGGTGGAGCACTGTATGTACACTGCCAAACTGGTATTACTATAAGGTAGCCCGGTTGCTTCCCTCATTTTCTAGATGAGAACATTACTTCTTATAAGCGTTTTCATATGTCTTGATTGGTTTTTATTCGTACATGATAAAATCATTCATGCTTATCGGTTTCTAACCATAGTAATTAATGATCATTTTGATTTTACAGGTTATGTCTCTCAAACTATATGTATGTACCAAGTAATTGAACCACCGGCAGGTATTGAAGGCAATCTACAATTTTGTCTAGGGAAACCGGAAAAGGGGATTTACTGTGCATCTATTCAAGAACACTATGGACTTCGAGTCTGGATACTTAAAAAATCGTGTTGTCCAATGGTGTGGGTGTTGAAGCATGACCAGGACTCCATGTTTAAAAATGAAGAAGAACCTTGTCGGATCAAGTTTCAAATATCGGCGACAAGGAAGGTGTTCGTTGTATGGGGTCTAAAATTTAGAGGGGTCTAAATAAAAAGAATCTTGTCATTTAAGAGTATTAATTATAAAACTAACTGCAGGACCCCTGGTCTAATTCGCGAGACGAATCTAATGAGGGTAGTTAAGCCGTGATTAGACGATGGTTACTGTAGCATCACTGTAGTAAAACATAGATTAATTAGGCTCATTAGATTCGTCTCATAAAGATGTATTCATCTGTAAAAAGTTTTTGTCATTAGACTTTATTTAATACTTTTAAATAATAAAATTCTTTTTGATGTGACAGGTCTAAATTTTAGAGGGGAGGGAAACAAACACCCCAAGGCCGTGGAATTTGGATCTTACAGGACATCATAATAGATTCTTAGTTTTTCCCGGCGGACCCCGCCAGTTACTGTTACCAGCATCTACTGTTACCCTGTAGCAGTTCTTGACAACCGTCCGATCGACCTTCGTCGGTTCGATTGCAGCCTCCTAATTCCTGAGCCCCTTCATCCTCCGCGTCCCTGCGTCTAGAAGCATCCCGTCGCCTCTCCCTCCAGGTCCGTCGCCTCCAGCCAGCCACCCAGCTGACACGGCCATAGGGGGAGGACCGGAGGAGGCAGCACCCACAGCCACCGCGGCGGCGCCGGCGAGCGCCGCCATCGCTCGGATCGGCTCCCTGCCCTTCCCTTCTCCAGCGATTTCGAGGTCTCGCTGGCCCGTCGCCTCAGTTCTCCACATCTCCACCAGAATCAAAGGCTCCGTACTCCTTCGCGCTACAGCCTCCGATGTTCCTGTGTGACGCCATCGCCACACGCAGCCAGTCTCGCCTCCTTTTGATCTAAACCGGCCAATGTCCTGCCGCCTCTGCTCCAAATGACTACTGTGACATCCTCTGCCGCCACAACACGACCTCCTCCGACCATCAATCCGCCCAGATATGAGGAATCGATCTCCGTTTCACCACTCCGGGCACCAAAGAAGACTGGATTCGAGGGCACGCGCTGCACCGTCGATCTTCAACTATGATTCAATTTCCCATCTTGGGTTACTCTGCCTCTCCCTTTTCTATTTCTTCTTCAGATAATCTGCGGCTAAGTTACGTACACGCTGGCCATTCATGCCCCTCAGTGCTCAGTTACCAGTAAGCACCAATTTGTAGGGCATCACTAATTGGTTGTTTTACGTTGCTGATACAATCCTGATATTATACTTTTATTTTGTCACTGCATGCAGCTAGATTTCCTTTGTTTGCCACAATTCATTATTCGTACCTTCTAATGCCTGACTGATTTACGGAAACTGGTATTGTTACTGAAAATTAGCTGAGGTGTGCTCTATTATGTACTCCAGCTTCCTTTTGGTTAACATTTCTAACTCATGTGTGCTCTATTCAATTTCCTGTACAAAATAAGCTTTCTGTTATTGACCAGATACTTTTCCCCTGTTTGTTGCTATTCTGATGTGCTGCCACATAGTGCTAGATTCTTAACTTATAATTAATGAATGGACAAATCCGGTATGGCAGCTTGGAAAAAAAGAAGTTAAAATCAGTACAGTCCAATGTAATGTTACGGAAGGGACATGGATAATGCCCCTGTTTCACTGCATATTTTTGCTATGCGTACAGTATCAGTCGTTGCTGTAGTGCCTTTCTACTGAGAAATGAAAGAAAAAGAAAAAAAAAACCTTGCCTTCATAATTTAGCTTCCTACTTTGACTGCACACTATGGAAATGTGCTTGCTCTGGTTATGTCTCAAACGATTGTTTGATTGCCCTTAAATAAATATCTTATGTCTATTGCAGGGCTGGAGCCATGTCTGCTTCTTCAGAATTAGTGGTTGATCCAAGCCGTAAACGCATGCAGCGTACGCCGAAAGTTTGCGTGTTTTGATTATGAATAACCCATCTGAACACGCAAATAGGAGCCATAGTGACCTATATACTGAACTATTTGGTGATGTAGCTTGATGGTAAGTTCTTCCACTTTAAGGTTCATTCAGATATATTTTTCATCATAATTATCTCTGTTTTACTGTTATTTACTTTGAGGCTCTTGATTCTGATAGTCACCTGCTCCTGCATGAGTAATATTCAAGTGATACGACCGTCTCACTATGGCTTGATAAATTATTTTTGTGCAGTTAAGGAGTGACCACACCTTTTAGTGACATGGGCCTAATGGCACTGTTTTTGCTGAGTTCTATTAAGATCTGAGGCGTAAGTACAAAATTTACTCATGTCTATCTTTTTATCTACTATATGTGTTTGCAAACATTAATTCATAGAAACTTATTTAAGCTGTTATCATAGGTATTCTTTCCGAGTTTAGTCATTATAGTTTCTTCCATTCTGCAGGATTACTACATGGCAGTAGAAAGATATATGAAATTATGTAACATGTACTATGTTTGCTTCCACCAGCATGTTGGCTTGGGCATTTGCTACCATTTTGTAAAAGTAAGTACACTCTGTCAGCTAACATGAAACAAAGAAGTCGCCTTTTATTTCATACTACATACAATTACTCAAGATAACTTATTGGCCAAACCATTTTTAAGTCACAACTTATAGCTATGTGCTCTGCTTAATTAGTTGGCCTGCTAAATGGACTGATTACTGATTTCAAATTACATGAAAGTCTAGATGCATGTTTACTTATTAATTAACGGGCTTACTTTTACTTTACAGTTCCCCGTTTCTCACATCTCAGGTGGACTTCCTTAAGTATTACCACCACAAGCTATCAGTGTTAGAAAATAGTACTCATGGTTGCTATTCTTTTAAATTAGTCTTGCACAAATGTACCTGTGCATATCTAAGTAGCAGTAATGCTATTCTTAATTAATGCATGCTCTGAGTTTGTATTACTGTACCTATGTAACAATAAACAAACATGGTGTTTTTTTTAATTTGTACCACATCGCCACAATAAAATGTTCTATACTTCATTCTAACACACGTCATAGGGCACATAGTGTAGTAGACTGAAGTCTTCATTAATCGATGAGGACGCTGTACATTTTTCCTTTGAATGGACAACATCAGCCGGCTTGCCATAATATATTGCAGTAATGCTTACATGCATGTATTATGCTACTTTCAGGTCAGTAAACTGTTCAGACTTTACCTACAGTTTTTGCTACTTAGTGTACCAAGTTGACAACACGGCAACTGATGTTTTTATTTTTTGTAAGGCGCCCTAGGCAATTGGTACCGAATATATGCAGTTTTAAGTCTTTTTGGTGTCGTAATGATCCCACGAAGAATATATAAATATATACTGTGTATGTCTATATAAAGAAATTAATAAACCTGTCAATTGTTATCTGCCCATATACCTTGGTCCTGTCTCCTGAGTTGAGTGTTCATACTGACATATGCATATCTAAGGATTAGTATAAAAGCTCGGTGATGTTTTATGCTTTGGTATGTTGGGAACACATTAACAATATCATCTAGAAAATATGCAATTTTCTTCCAGATCTGACTGTGTCCAGATTTACAATGCACATTCACCATTATCATGTACGGTGCATATTTACAGATTTTTTTGATCATACCACATTTTCAAATTGTTGTGATGATACCCGCGGCAACGCGCGGGGTTTTTGCTAGTTAATCATTTTTACAAGAACCATGATAAGCTCGGAAACAGAAATGCGTTTGTAAAACACAAACTGGAATGGACTTCGGATACGTGGTTGGAGGATGAAAAACTTCAATGGAGCCTCAGCAATGAAGGTAGAAAATTGTACTGCGAATGTATTAATTTCCTTGGATTCCATCCATACAAGGAGATTATCTTCTTAAGTGAATGGGTAGATAGAGGACTTGCATATCATTTGAAGAGCTCGAAAGTTGAAGAACTGGGAAACATATACCCAAAAGGTTATGATCGAGAGTTAGCAAATGAATGATTCATAAGCTCATCTTTCCCATATACACCATGTTGGATTGAGCAAATTTCAGACAATGATCATTTGGACGACCATCTTGAAAGTTAGCATATGTTGCTTTCAACTTGAGAGTCATTTTGCTTTCAACTTGAGAGTCATTTTGTTTTTGCAAGGGAACTTGAAAGTTGTTTCAGCAACAGAGTTGTGTTCACGTTTGTTTTCCTTTCTGTAGGTGTGATTAGTTGGTAAGGGAATTCTGGTGTAATTACTTTACATTTGTTCCATCATGGATTTGGCTTTAGTTATATCAGTTTTTGAACTAGATGTGATTTGTTACCGGAGTGATTTGTTATGTGAATCTGAGATAAGGAAAATTGTAATTTTGCCCATTTCATGAAAGTGGATAGCTTTGGATGCCTTTCCGCCGTGATTCTCCTGGAGCTAACTTGTCCAACTCGCGGCCATACCAGCATATAAATGTTGACAAAATAATTAATACGCAGGACTAGTACAAAGGTGACGTAGGCTAATTCATCATTTGCTCCTAACCTGCACGCCGGCTGAGAAATAAGGTTGTTCCTTGTTCGTCACCTTGGGCGATGATCGGATCTTAACATGGCGTCATTAATATGTACTGTATATTCTTAAAGGGAAACACAAGAACATAGTACGACATCGACAATGTACATACATCTATATACATCTCGATGAGTTTTTTTTCACTTAATCTTAAGTCATCGAGTTTTTTTTCACTTAATCTAAAGTCATCGAGTTGTGAAGCCTCCACAACAAATTGCTCCTCCCGCGGCGGCCGAATCCGCCGACTTCCAAGCGTAGCGACGAATCATGGAGACGCACCTGCCAAACCACCTTCCCGACGACACATTCGCCGGCGAGCCCTCCGGCGATGTGCGGGGCGGAGGTTCCCCGGTGTCGCCCGCCGTTCGCTCACGGACGCTCATCGCTCCTAGCGCTTTAGCCCGCATTTCCTTTCCATTTTCCTGCTCCATCAAATCAAAAACAAATAAAATACTTGCAACCATGTTGCTTTCAACTCGAAAGTTGATTCAACATTGGAATGTTTATGTTTATTTTTCCTTTCTGAAGGTACCTCAGTTGCTTAAGGTAATATGATATAATTACTTTACAATTTCCCGTCCTTGTGTTTGGCTGAACATGTCAGCCTTTGAACTAGACTAGCAATTTGCCCGTGCGTTGCAACGAGAGCTTAACATTTTGTTATAAGCTACAAAGCAAGACTAACCTCAAAAGAAGACTATCTTCCGTTCTACACACACACACACACAAAAGCCTATCTTCCTGTCATATCATCAACAAAACTATTCTTTATCTAAAATCAATAAAACTTATTCTCAGCAGACAGCAAAGCAAAATCGCAAAGCATATCTTCAAAGTCAAATAATTAAATGAGGTTCAAACCATAATGTTTCGTCTGCCCCAATTTTTTTCACCTTCACTTCAGATAAGACCATTGATTCCTGAAAGTTGCCGGACTAATTCATATACATATTTATTTTAGAATACTAAAATTGTAGAAGCAAACAGGTGCCATAAACAACAAATCAACATGAGCACACCAGGCAATCAAAAGTTCATGAAGTTGGAAAGATGATAAGGCTTTATTCAGTCACCCTAAATTCTGAACAACACAATATCTATATGGTCCATTCATCCATCATCTAAATTTTGAACTAACATGTTAGAAGTTAGAATAAATCAGCAGAATACTCTATATGAATTCAGTGTAGTCAATCTCTCTGAGATGGACACCATTTACAATGTGGTACTGGCACGTAAAATTGGTAACTCAATTAAGATTGCATATTGATGCAACTCCATTCTCAAGATGCCATGCCAGGTCCTAAGCCTCCTCCGCCTCCTGTGGTGGCTGCAGCGCATCAGCAACCTCTTCGCGAGGCTGGAGAATGACATCCGAGTCAACTGCGGCTTGTGGATCCGGCTCGTGAAGCTCGTCAGCGTGATGCTTGATCTTCACGGTGCATACTGCAGCGTGCGTCCAGCTATCTATGGCGGCCCGCTACGACATGTCCTATCCAAGGACCCGCAGTGTCTGGCCTGGCTACTCTTGTGCAGTGTACTGGTCTGTCTCCACGCTCACCACGTGCGGCTACGACGATCTGCACCCCGCTGCAGATGACTTCGCCGTCTTATACGTGCTCTTCTACATGAAAAAAAAAAATCAGCAGCAATTGGCACTCTCTAGTCTCTACATGCCCATGCATAAAAAAACAAGTAGAATATTCAATGCAATGTAGGTTTCTGTTTTTCAGTTAAACACCGAATCCGCCATCCACAATCCAATCAGCCATTGA
This sequence comes from Eragrostis curvula, assembly GCA_007726485.1. Lineage (NCBI taxonomy): Eukaryota > Viridiplantae > Streptophyta > Magnoliopsida > Poales > Poaceae > Eragrostis > Eragrostis curvula. The sequence continues at coordinate 61,239 of RWGY01000288.1, read as the reverse complement.
CCAAAGAGTTAAACTATAATCACTAACACCCAGATAAAACTGACAATGGGATGGGAGTACCACTGATCACCTTGGCCCATGTGTCCTCGAACTCTTGAACCCAAAGGCCCGAACCATGTCCCTGCAGGAGAGCAGTCATCTTGAGCAGCCGCAGCCTGGCAGTAGCCATCAGTCGCCCTTCCATGTCCACATCAGCGCCCCGATCTTCTCCCTCGTGGACACAGGATCGGAGTAGCAGCTGGGAGCTTGGGGCGCATGCTTTGCCCGCTTCGCCGAGAAGAAGGGGGCGTCAGCATGGGGGTTCCACTTGCCTTTCCTCGGCTCCATCAACAGGTAGTGACCCATGCCATGGATTTGTCAAGGATAAACCTGCCACCTGCCAAAATAAATAAAGAAGATTACCCTATTAGGCATTCTGTCAAACAGCATGCTTGCGCGTGGAAAGGATCCCGTATCAGACATTGAGAGCAGCGATATCGAGGAGGTCGATGCCAGTTCATCCATGTCCATCTCGGACCTCCCGCCTCATGTTCTTGCTATCTATATCCTTTTCCATGGATCCAATCTTTTTGCAATGAACAAATAACCAATGAGATTCCCAAATAAATTACGGAAAAGATGGAGGATAACTCCTTGAGTCTAATTCTTTTGAGTCTGTACCTATCAACGTATCAAATTACTATACTTACCTCCAAATTCCTTTGTGAACTTGGTTCGGGGACCGCATCCGAGACGGACCGGGATGAGAAAGAAGGCGGTGCTGGGGTCGATCTTGTCGGGGAGGCGCGCGTCCTGAACCACGGAGACGAAGGCCAGGAGCTCGTCCGCGCCCAGTGCCCAAGATGGTTTTGGCTTCGGCGGCCGACATTGCAGTCGCCGATTGGGGACTGAAGGTTCGCGTAGATGGGCCGTGAGTTGAAGAAAACGGCGATCTGGCAGCTCCCGGCGCTGTATCCAGCAGAGAGGGAAAAAAAAAAGGCAGAGAAGAAGACGGCGACAGAGGAAAATAAAAAAAGGAAGAAAGAGCAGAGCTGCAGGCGCTGCAATTCGAACCCGCGTCGGCCAGGAGAGAAGAGACAGCACTACCGCTACGCTAGACCACGCCCTGCTTTCTTAATATGGGTGCTTCTTGTTCTATAAGACAAAACCGAATAAAAGTCAGACATTAAAATTTAAGCCAAACCGAATTCAACTTGAACTCGGGTGGGTCTGAAATCTGAAATTTGAAGCTGAAAATCCGGCTGACGACCTCTTTGTGACTTTTTAAGTAAAAGTAGAGAAGTGTTTTGCTACCAGATGATTTGTCATGTGACTATGCGAGCCATAACAAATTGTATTTTTTCCCCATTACGGTCAGAAGTGGATAAGCTTTGGATACCTTGCCACGGCGATTCTATGGGAGCCAACATGCATATCCAACTCGTGACCATAGCAACATAAATGTTAATGAAATAATTAAGAGTGGCCCTATCCTCGTCAACTCTTCAGGAGTCTGTCAGGACAGCTATTTAAACCAAAATGTACACTCAATCAACCAATTAGGGTAACAATAACACACAAGCTAGCAGTTTTTTTAACCAAGTAACACACAAGCAGTTTTTTTTTAAAAAAAACATGTAACACACAAAGTATATAACAGGGTAGTTTAAGACAGCAGTTGCAATTTGTGAGTCATTGATCCGACAACCAATCTTGAAGCAACTGATTTGCAACTAGTGACAGTTTTTCTCCTTACCTGACACAGCTTTCGAAACAAGCCCAATGCTTTGCTGGCTACCCTCCTTGTACACTGACGCTGATGCGTAGATGAAAGATGCTCTGAGCTGTGCCTTAATCCCCAGTCCTTGCCATCAGTCAGTCAACTGCTCTCTAGTTGATTTTCCACACAAATCTGACCCCTTCTGAAATGCACACTCTAATGTCGCTGTTAAGTCAAAAGGAATTGAGGGCACTTGAAGTGAAAAAAAAAACATTCTTTAGTCAACACATTATATTCTCCTTGTCAAGGTCAAGTCCTCACTGAAACGGCTTATCTGCGACATATTAGTATAACTATCTCCTTATTAATTTATCTCAAGTTTATTGGCATGATAATTATCTTTCCTTGGAAAGCCAGGGCCTATAGGAAAAAAAATGGATGGAAAAGAATTTCCGAGGTTGCCGGAAATACGAAAGTTAAGAATTTCGGAAATCAAATTAAAAAAATTAGATTATTTGAGAAAATGTCATAAACTCACTAAAAGCTGTCATAAATCAGTAAACATTACAATTGCATAAGATGAATAATTGAATAAACGAGAGATATTTCACAAGTTTGTAGCATGTTAGGCATGTTCATGGCACCAAACACAATATTAACGCCGTCAATGCAATGGGTAGTAAAGGATATTGGTGTCAAATGAACAGCTGTGCCACAGCAAAATACAGTCATTGCATTTAAGGATATTGGTTCAATAAGCTCGTGGGAACCACTTTTGTTCCTGTAAGCTTCAAGTCCTTTAACTATGAGGATCTGTGATCGCGCTAGCTTGTGCAAAACTCTGTGCGGAGTATAGGCACTATTGTTTCTTTCCATTAACATTAAAAAAGTCATCTAAAAGTGTGGTCGAGTAGTATCAAAATGAAACGCGCTGGGGGTATCAACTGATTGTTAATTCTCTTTCTTTTTTTTTGGGGGGGGGGGGGGGGGGGGATGATTATTAATTCTAAATTGTCTAAACAAAGTTAATTAGCCAAATATACCATTAGATAATCCATACATAAAGATAGATATTTCTAAAATAGTCAAACCATCCAAGTGATCAGTTCTTTTTTTTTGTATGACTTATAGCATATTGATGATGATACATATGAGCACTCACGAGATTCTTCAAATAAAAAGCCTTGACATTTGAGTCCACACCTCTTCATCATTGTCCCTGTCCTCCTCCCAGGCTTGGAAGTCTTCATCCGACACATCCTCTTGGTCTTCATCTTTATCGATGTCCACCACCTCCTCCTGAAGGTTTTCATCTTCATCGGTGTCCTGTAGGTCTCCATATTCACCATCAAAATAGTCTGCATGATCAGAAACAAGCTCTAGATGCTTAGAAATTAGTTGCATAAAATATCTTTTATGATAGCATGCAGGTGCAGATATACGAAAAGGACAAAACACTATCTAGTAAATACCAAGGAACAACGGTACACTTCTTGATTTTATAAAAACCATCCTAGTGCATTCCATGCCCAACAATGGAGGAAATAGACAGCGAAGTTACTCACCATGTGTTGTGTCCTGTTTGTGATGAGGTAGCAAATCATCCATGCATGGAGTGTAAACGAACGAGTCATGCGTAGCTGCCACCTGGATATGCAAGCAGCCTTCTGGCCTAAATGTCCCTAGGTACTGTAACTTGGAGCTACCTAGGTAGTAAGCAAAGCCTTCGAAATAATCACCCAAGAAAGCTATCTCTTTGGTTGGATGATATCCCAACAAGTCCATGTGATAGCTCATATTACAGTATAAGTCATCATTGTGGACTACATCTTCACCTTCCACGATAGTGTCATCACTAGAGTCCCATCCATTGTCCACAGAGTCACCTGGTCTTTCCTCTCCACGGTCCAAGCTCCATGACGTCTCAATTTCATCCCTATCTTCTCGGATGTAGTGTTGCCGAATAGAGGGCGCGATGTCAGCCTTATGCTTCAACTCCCACGCTGGCGTCGGTTGAGACTCTGATGCCTCATGCAACAACCATACTTGTAGCTGGTGCCATCGAATAGCAATGTAGTAAATCCCATGCTCCGATTTCCCAAGATGCATAGAGGGTTTTACTCCATCCAGGCTCGACTGTTGGTTTTGAAACATTTGCAGGCAGCGTTCCTTATTCGAATATTGCCCTTCTCGCCTAAAATAATCATCAAAATCTAATCTTGGTTGCGTAAATACATTATCTAACATTGGCGTTTTGATCACTCGATACTTGTGTTCTGTCAATGACAACCTATATATAGCATCAACAAATTGCTTAGTGGTAGCAAGCATATTATTAGCTAGGTCCAGTACAACATGGACAACTAAAACAAAGGAGACTTCATATATCCTCGTGCTTACCTTATGATGAAACCACCATAACAATGGAGGTAGAATGCTCCCCGCCAGTACACGGCATTGCACCGAGGCGACTTGTAAATATCTGGTCCCCATGGGTCTGACCAAACGTCGGACAGGGTAACTGCGACATCTTCCCGGACATATGCCGTTTCCTCCCACTGGCCTGTCGTTGATGAGAACACTTGCGCCGCGTACGAGCGAGGCGGCCACTCAACCGATTCCTTGGTCTCCACCTCACGATCGTGCTTGGCCCTTAAAGCCAATGGCAGCTTCTCTATTTCCTCAGAAGTGTAGTCTCTGAAATTTCGGAAGTAACATGGTCTTTCGATGTCAGATTGGATAGGTATCTTGGGCTTGCGAGGCACCTCGCAGAAGGAGATCACCTCGTAGTGCAGGGAGACCGTGGGATCGAAGACGAGGTGCGCGGCGTCATCAAAGCCCTTGGAACGTGGGGGGAGCTGCGCCCACCTCCGCGTCGCGGGGTTGCACACGTACAGCGTGTCCCAATTCCTGAAGAGGAGGAGGCCGTTGCTCTGGTGCACGACCTCCCCCCATCCGATTCGGGGCATGAAATTGAACTCGGCGTCGACGTGGGGCGCCGCCGCGTGCCGGGAGAAGAAGTAGGGGCGGTCCTGCCCAAGGTAGTTGATGAAGACGCCGTGCAGTCCTGTGGGCACGCGGTGCGCGAGCGCGAGGAGGAGGCCTCGGCCGTCGACGACGGCGCACAGGTCCTTGCAGACGCTCCGGCACACTGCTAGCGGCCGCGGTGGGAGGCGCCCGAGGATGTCGGCGAGCAGCGCCTCCGGGAGGAGATCCATGGTTAGTTCCTTCCGCTAGGGTTGGAAAGTTTAGGCGGCGGCCGCGTGGTCAGGCCAGACGATAAAAGACCGATCGGGGAGGTTGAATCGTTTTCGTTTCGGACCTGTAAATAAGCCCAAGAAGGAAACCATCTGAAACCTTCCTTTGTGTGATACACAGGAGATAGAGGCCTGCCTGGGATCATTTGTGCGATGTCTTGGACGTGGTGCAACAGACAGAAGTCGAGGACACTGGTAAATGGGTACTTGAGACCTCTGCAAATTTCACTACATCTTCAGTTCACTATAAAACACATACTGAACCCAGGGGGAGAACCACATCGTGCTTAGTGCTTTTAATTTATTTTTCCTTCTCTATCTCTATACAACTTATGAATTACGGTGACGTCGTCTGCCCCTGCTTATTCTGCCCCATGTAAATTCCGTGTGCTCCCTGCGATCCGATATCCTGCTCCCCTGCACCCCACGCACCGCGATCCAAATTCCGGCTCTGGCGACCTGCCCGCGCGCGCCTGCGATCCGAAATCTGTGCTCTGACCATGGACATGGCTCTAGCTACCATGCTACCAACTCCTGAACACTGCTTGTTTGGAGTATTACCGGAGAGGCTGCCAGACCGCAGCTGCGGCGGCGCCGAACTTGGGGCGACCAAATCGGGCGCCACAGTTTCGGCGAGTTTCGGCGGAGAAAATGAACTGGAGCCCTGTGGCGGGGCGATGGCGTGCCGAAGCTACGGCGTGGTGCATTTGGCTGCCACCGCTCGCCACAACTGCGGCGCGGTGTGCTGTGGCGCGGTTTGGTCATAATCCAAATGCGCCCTTAAATCCACACAATGCCACCGCGTCCTCAATCTTTCGCCGCCTCCTCGAGAATCAGGTCGCCACCACAAAAAGGGTCATCAATCGTCTGCCTTCACTTCCGCGAAAGGTCGTCGTGAGCCGAGGAAGGCCGCCACCGTCCTTGATCTGTGTCGCTCGCACTTCCACTTCCACGTTTCTCTCGTGTCCCCCACAAACCGTCACCCACAACTCCCTCGACACTCACCGTTGCTCCTCGGGTCACTGGCAACTAGCCCGATGCATGCGGTGGTGCTTGGATTCAGAGCTTGCACCTATTGCGAATCAAGCTCCCTTGGTCAGTTCCAACTTCCAAGCGAGGGCATGGCGCTGCTGGCTCAACCCTATCCATCATCCCCTACGGAGGAAAGGACAGAGCAGCGATGGTGTACTGCTTTAGATGCTACCGGTGTGCTTGTGCATCAATCCCAGGTACGCTCAAATCCAAACAAAAGGATACTATCAGCGGCACCTCCCAGTCGAGCTCCTTTTCTGTTTCCTCCTGTCCATCAGTGTGATCTCCACCAGCTGCTCCTTTGCAGCCACGGTTACCGGGGTTTGAGGAGAAAGCCGGTGCCCATATATTACAGTAGCCGCACAACCGTGACCACTTCGTCCTCTTTCATCGTCTCTACTTCCACATTGCAGAGGGATGGCAGCTGGGCATTTTCAGCTTTCATGTGAAGACGGGTGCTGTTTATTAGAACAATCCCGAGTTGCACAATCAAGTACGCTTCCTTTTGTTCTTGCTTCGAGGCTTGTTTAGTTAAGGAAGATTTGTACTGCTCTTGCTACCAATTAGATAGGTTCCAATTACCAACTTGCAGTACTATAATTTTTACTTCTGATCACAAACTGTGGAAATTTTGTTGATGTGGATCGAATTGTTTCCCCGAGTGGAATGGGGAATTGTTTGTGATGGGGATTTTCTAGCCTCTGCTGACTTTTTCCAATCGTTCTGGTTCTTCATGACTTATAAGACTCCATGGCAGTCTCAGTAGCTGGCTGCACCCTAGGTGCATGAGAAAATTCCCATGTGACAACAGTTTATTTTTTTGGTGATACGATGATTTAAAATTATTGGAGCATTTTGCAACTCCAAATTATGTGCCTAGGTGGTGCTTGTCTATATACAGCTGCCACTGTATAGTGTGGCTGTTGATTTGTATTTTGAAGGGAGGCAAACACAAAAGTTTCACAGTACTAGCACCTGAATGGCTTGATGGAATCGTAGAACGGGCCATTGAGAGACCTGAAAACAAGAGCGTACCCCTCCGCGTCGCTCCCAGGCGACAGGAGGGCGACCAGCCAGCCGCCCCAAGACCACCTTACCGTGAAGATCCCTGGCCGCCGGCGGCGGCAACCATGGCCACAAAGTAGGGGACCATTCGCGCTCTTTCATGCTCATTTGCCATTCATTTTTTCCCTTTCTTTCTCTTTCTCAGATCCAGAGTTCCTCCATGTATTTTTGGTGTGCGAGCTTAGATATGGCCATCACCTGCAACGGGATGCTGGGTTTGGCTTGGAGGATGGGTGCTCCATCCTGGTGGGCTGCACTGCACCAGTTGGCAATGGGGATGGATGCATGCTGCTCCGCGTGGGCACCGCGTTGGATGGCTCAGCCCTGCCCCCATGGAGGCGGCCTCCCCCAACGAGCAGCGACCGGTGCGGCGCTTGGCCCCGAGGCAACTGGTTAGGTGCAGCATGGCGCGGTTAAGTTGGTTAGGACGACCCTGTGTGTCGGCAAGCACAAGCTCTCGTGGTTAGTATATAGACTTGCTTTTTTACCATTTTTTACTTTCTGTTTGTATTCTTTGAAGTTCAACAAGGTCTTGGGACCACTTTGTTCCTGTAAGCTTGAAGTCCATAAACTATGAGGATCTATGATCGAGCTAGCATGTGAAAAACTCTGCGCGGAGTGTAGGCACTATTGTTTCTTTCCATTAACATTTGAAAACTCATCTAAAAGTGTGGTCGAGTAGTATATCGAAATGAAAGGAAGTGTGGGGTATCAACGCATTATTGATTCTTCATTCTCTAGACAAAGCTAATTAGCCAAATATACCATTAGATGTTGCAGACACAAAGATATTTCCAAAGCCAAACCATCCGAGTGATCAGTTCAGTTTTTGCATGCCTTATAACATATTGATGATGATCCCTATGCACACTCACGAGATTCTTCAAACAAAAAGCCTTGACGGTTGAGTCCACGCCTCTTCACCATTGTTCCTGTCCTCCTTCGAGGCCTGGACCCTGGAAGCAATCGTCCTACACATCCTCTTGGTCTTCATCGATGTCCACCTACTCCTCCTGAAGGTTTTCATCTTCATCGGCGTTCACCTCCCCCTCTAGATCTTCATATTCACAGCCAAAATAGTCGGCATCACCAGAAACAAGCTCTAAATGCTTAGAAATTAGTAGTATAAAAAATATCTTTTATGCTAGCATGCAGTTCAGATATACGAAATGGACAAAACACTACCTAGCAAATACTAAGGAACAACGTACACTTCTTGACTTTATAAAACTCATCCTAGTGCATTCCATGCCCAACAATGGAGCAAAAATAGACAGCAAAGTTACTCACGATGTATTGTCTCCTGTTTGAGATGAGGAGGAAGCAAATCATCCATGCATGGAGTGTAAACGAATGACTCATGTGTAGCTGCAACCTGGTAATGACCGCAGCCTACTGGCTTAAATGTCCCCAGGTACTGTAACTTTGAGCTACCTAGGTAGTAAGCAAAGCCTTCAAAATGATCACCCAAGAAAGCAATCTCTTTGCTTGGATGATATCCCAACAAGTCCATGTGAAAGCTCATATTACAGTATAAGTCATCATCGTGGACAACATCGTGATCCTTGACAATAGTGTCATCACTAGAGTCCCATCCATAGTCCATAAAATCATCAGGTCCTTCCTCTCTACGGTCCAAGCTCCATGATATCTCAATTTCATCTCTATATTTTCGCGTATAATGTTGCAAAATAGAGGGTCCGATGTCAGCCTTATGCTTCACCTCCCACACCGGTGTCGGCTGAGATTCTGATGACTCATGCAACAACCATACTTGTATCTGGTGCCAACGAACAGCAGTGTAGTAAATCCCATGCTCTGATTTCCCAAGATGCATAGAGGGTTTCACTGTATCCAAGCTCGACTGTTCCATTTGAAACACTCGCAGCCTCGCAGGCAGTCTTCCTTATTATCCATATGTGGCCCTTCTCGGCTCAAAAAATCATCAATATCTAATCTTGGTCGCGTAAAGACATTATCTAACATTGGCGTTTTGATCACTCCATACTTGCATTCCGTCAATGACAACCTATATAGCATCGTCAACAAATATTTTTAGTAGTAGCAAGCATATTATTAGCTAGGCCCAATACAACATGGACAATTAAAACAAACGAAATTCATATATCTTCGTGCTTACCTCATTATGAAACCACCATAACAATGGATGTAGAATGCTCCCCGCCCGTACACGGCATTGCACCGAGGCGAATTGTAAGTCAATGTTTCACTATCTGGTCCCCATGGGTCTGACCATACGTCGGACAGGGTAACTGCAACATCATCTTCCCGGACATAGGCCGTTTCCTCCCACCGGCGTTTCTTGGATGAGAACACTTGTGCTGGGTACGAGCGAGGAAGCCACTCTACAGATCCCTTGATCTCCACTCACGATCGTGCTTGTCCCTTAAAGGCAAAGGCAGCTTCTCGATTTCCTCAGATGTGTAGTAGTCTCTGAAACTTCGGAAGTAATAATGTGATCTTTCGATGCCAGGTTGGATGGGTAACCTGGGCTTGCGAGGCACCATGGAGAAGGAGATCACCTCGTAGTCCAGGGAGACCGTGGGATCGAAGATGAGGTGCGCGGCACCACCCAAGCCATTAGGACACGGGGGAAGCTTCGCCCACCTCCGCGTGGCGGGGTTGCACACGTACAGTGTCGTACCCCATTTCTGAGGCACTAGTGCTTACCGTATCAGTCCCTGGATCAGTAGCTGATACGACACTTTTACAGAATGGCATCTCAGAGTCATACTATTAATAATATTACCAAGTCTCAACACAAGCCTTTATATTACAAAAGGTCTTTTTACAATGGCCAAAAGCCTTATTACAACACAGCACAACCACCACACCTGTGCGTCACTGAGGACAGTGACACATCACTAGGGCTACTGCAACGGAAGACTGAAGCGGGGTCCACTCTACAGGCAGACTTGCGCGCGGACGGAAACCCTACTCATCATCACCATCACCTTGAAAGTCGTATTCTGGTTCTTCTTCTGAATGATTGAAGCAAGAGTGAGTACATAAGGTACTCAACAAGTCCTAACACAAGGGTTAAAATGTATGCAAGGGGAAGATCAAAGGATAAAGGCTGAGGGGTGTCATATCGGCCGAAAAGCCAATTTTTGTGCAAGGGCTTGTTTGAAAAGCAAAACTGCTTTGCAAACTAAGTCAAGTAAGATTTGAATTTAGTGGGGTTGATTGGCCCTGGGGGAGATGCATCCATCCCGCCAGTTCCCAAATTTTAACGCTGGCCGACAACCAGCACACGGCTCCAAACCGGCGTCTTTCCAAAACACACACGCCAAGGATCACTCACACAGGAAAATCTAATCATTTGTGTGGCCATTGATTTCGCGATTGTCCAATGCCGTGGAACACGGCTATCCGGATAGATTCGACACTCTGCAGAGGTTGTGCACTTTACCCACAAGGTATACCAGCCTTTGCCATCGTCATGGTTTAGACTGGCATACTAATGGTTCCGCACCTACTTGGTGTCACCACGGCACCACCACGGAAAATCCACAACCAGGGGCATCCATTCACCGTAGGAATAAGGGCCACAGGCCATCACCATCCGCCGGACGCTAACGCCAATCTCGTTAGGTCTTCTCCTGGCTTCCGCTGCGACTCCCGCCTCCTGGTGGGTACCGGGTGACACTATAGTAGGGTGTGGTTCCAAACCTTTCCCATACAAGGCATGTGGTTGCACGATGGGTGCTAAGCAAGGCGGCACATGAACCGGTCCTTATACGACCGAACCAGGCATCTTCAATAGCCATTCCTCACGAGGAAGGCGTCCCAGAGATAGCCTCCCCACTGAGGACTACCTCGCCTGGTCCCGCCAAAACATCCCCCACTATGGGTTGCATATCATCACTAATCCCACCCAAGTTCACATTTACGCACACCACCAAGCACTCACACATTTTAACACAAAAACATGTGTAGCAAGATTAATTATATACACAGTGTAATAAAGTCCTAAGCAGCAATTTCATCCAACAAATCATTAAAGGTTAATGGTGTTGGGACCTAGGGTTAACAAGGAGATTAGGGTATAATCAATATCAAGGTGAGGCAATCAATAATTACTTAGGACATACTAAGCATTTAAATCATTTATAAATATTATGCATGTTTATTTGAAAACAGGCTCTAAATAGGGTTATTTGCAACCATTGGCGCAATATGATCAAGGGGGTTAGGACTTGCCTTCGAAGTCTTCTTCCTCTAGTCCTTCCTCGTAGTCGGGGTCCTCGTGTTCTTCCTCGAACGCTTGATTATCTAACGATCAAAAGTAAATAACGGGCAAATAAATCTACCGCTCAAACAATTAACAATCATTAAATAAAATAAAATCCACATAAACAGCAAATAGAGGTGGCTTTGGTGCAGCTGAGTAGAGAAGGATTTTAGAAGAAATTAGGCGAAAGAATTTCTGGATTCGGAGTTAAGATGAAATAGTTATAAATTTTTGAATGTAAAAGAAAGGAAATTGATTAGGATTTGATTAACTTAATTAAGTGTAATCAACATCCTAATTTTCCAGAGGTGTTCAAAGGTTGCAAAATGATTAGAAAGGTATATATGATTTTTGGGAATTTATTGGGATTTTTCTGCTATTGGAAATGTGCCCGAAATTGTTTTCTGTGTACAATCTCGGGTGCACTTAGCAATTCGTGTTGCGTGTGAGAGGCTGACATGCGGGTCCAGGGGGTCAGATCACTGTGGGCTACTGTTTGGTGGGCCGAGTCCACGTGGGCCGTGGACCGGCTGGGGTTGCGAGGGGTCCACCGTGGACCGGGCGCACCACGTGGCGCGATGACCCGGTCGCTGCGGGCCCGGGGCGCCGACGTGGCACCCACATCGGACGCTGGCGCGGCGCGACGGGAGGGCGGCTGTGCGCGGCGGCGCATCGCCGGCGTCGTGCTGGCGAGAAGCTGCGGTGGGCGGTTTGCGACGCGGAGCGGACATACGTGATCTACGCGCGAAGGCGCATCCGATGGTGCTTGACGTTGACGAGGGGGAGAGTCGAGGCGGCGGCGCGGGCTCGCCGGAGAGCGGCGGAGCACCGGAGAGAGAGGGGAAAAGAGAGCTGCGCGCGCGAGCGCTTGGCTGAGTGGCCGCAGACGCGCGCGCGAGTGCGGTGATGCTAAGGGCGAGCTCGGCCTGGCCGGGGAGGGTCCACGGCGGCCGGCGGCGAGATCCGACGCGGTGGTCATGGCCGGAGCTAGTGGAGGTAGCCCGCGCAAACAGAGAAAGAGGAAGGTGAGGGGTGCGGGAGAAAGAGAAAGTGAGGGTGATGCTCACCGTGCTGCGGAATGGGCAGGAGGACGATGGAGAGCTGGTCGGCGGCGAGGAAGAATGGTGGCGGCTAGGGTTGACGTTGATCTCCCTCCTCGATTCACGGCTGCGCAAATGGGGTACATCACGGCGTCAAGCAACGGTCAAGGATATGACGGAGACGAGAGAAGAGAAGCGGGGCTCACCGGAGAAGGAGAGAGAGCTCGTCGGAGAGCTCACTGGACTCAAGAGAGAGAAGGGGAAAGAGTGGCGGGGAGCTCGGGAGTGCGTGGAAATGGAAAAATGCGAACAGAGGAGGGAAGGAGGGGGCTCGAGCTGCTTTATAGCGCTCCAATGGCGGTTCGCGGCGGGGAAAATATCTCGCTCGCCGGCGAGATATTTCCGCCGGAATTAATGCCGACGTGACGGTGCTGGGCGCGGAGGACGGCGGTGACGCGCTGCGAGGATGGCTGCAGTGGCGCTGACGAGACGGAGCAGAAGAGGGAGGCGCTGTGGCTGACGTTGGAGGAGTGGAGCTCGTCGGAGCTCCGGGCGGTTCGAGAAAAGGAGGGATGGGGCGCTCCTGCACGACGTGACGGCTCGGAGAGGCGGTGCGCAAGTTTCACGTGCTCCTCGTGTGGCTCCTGTGGCGCGGAAACGACGGGGCGGCGAGGTCCGGCAGGGAGGCATGGGTGAAGGCGCGTTTCGCGCCGGTCGTCTGGAGGAAGACGACGCGGCGGGGCCCGCGCGTCAGCGTCACGGGGAAGACGGGCCGGGGAAGAGCTGGGCCGGAAAGGAGTTGGGCTGCGACGGGCCGGGCGCGGGAGAGGAAAAGAAAAGGGAAAAAGAAAAAGAAAGCTGGGCCGGCTGAAGATTTGGCCCAACACGGTTTTGGAGTTGATTTTGATTCAAACAAATCTGGAATTTGAATTTGAAGGCAATTCAAATTCGGACAAAAGCAAAAACCAAACAAACACTTAAAATAAAGACAATAAACTCCAAAAATGCATATGGTGAGCTTTGTGCATGAATTAAAATTCAAAAATTTTATTTTTGGCTCCAAACTTAATCTAACAAATTACTTTTAGTTGAATTTTTTTTGAAAGGGTCAAATTTTAAGGGTTTTTAAATGAGCACAAATTGAGGGTGCTACAGACCTACCCCACTTAAACTGAATCTCGTCCTCGAGATTCCGACTCGCTTTCGAACAGATAGGGGAACTCTTTCTTTAGGTCATCTTCTCGTTCCCACGTGGCCTCTGCCTCTGTGTGATTACTCCATTGCACTCGACAAAACCGTATAGCATTCCTTCTTGTTAGCCGAGTTGCAATATCCAAAATTCTGATAGGCCTTTCCTGATATCGAAGATCTGGTTGGAGATCCATCACTTCCGGAGGTACTACTTCCTCTGGAACTCTCAGACACTTCTTTAATTGTGACACATGGAAAACATTGTGGATGTCCGACATTTCCTCGGGTAGCTCGAGGCGATAAGCCACAACACCAATTCTTTTGAGTACCTTGAAAGGTCCAATGTACCTTGGTGCCAGCTTTCCTTTGATTTGAAATCTTCGAGTACCTCGTATCGGAGATACCTTGAGGTACACATAGTCTCCTTCCTCGAAGCTTAAATCTCTACGTCGTGTATCGGTGTAGCTTTTCTGTCTGCTCTGGGCTGCCTTTAGGTTCTCTCTTACCAGAGCTACCTTCTCTTCGGCATCTCTGATGATGGCTGGGCCGAAGAAAGATCGTTCTCCGACCTCCGACCACATCAGAGGGGTTCTGCACTTTCTGCCATATAGAGCTTCGAACGGTGACATCTGTATGCTGGCCTGGTAACTGTTATTATAGGAGAATTCTGCGAAAGATAAACTTTTCTCCCAATCTTTTCCATATGCCAGTACACATGCTCTAAGCATATCTTCGAGGATTTGATTGACTCTTTCAGTTTGTCCATCTGTTTGAGGGTGATATGCAGAACTGTAGTCCAACTTAGTCTTCAACAGTTTGTGTAGGCTCTTCCAGAATGTCGAAGTGAATTGGGTTCCACGATCTGAGACTATTCTGCTCGGAACTCCGTGCAGCTTAAGGATATGATCCACGTACAGTTGAGCATATTTATCTCCTCTGTAAACTGTCTTCACAGGGATGAAGTGTGCGACCTTTGTCAAACGGTCCACTATAACCCATATCGAATCATTCCCTTTCTGAGTACGGGGTAAACCCACGATGAAATCCATACTGATTTCGTCCCATTTCCATACGGGGACATGTAAGGGTTGCAATAGCCCTGCAGGCCTCTGATGCTCTGCCTTGACTCTACAGCAGATATCACATCGAGCAACAAACTCCGCTATATCTCTTTTCATTCCTGACCACCAGTACTTCTGCCTCAAATCCAAGTACATTTTGGTGGATCCTGGATGGATGGAGTACGCAGAGTTATGAGCTTCATCCATGATGAGCTTTTGATACTCACCAGTTTTTGGTACGCATATCCGATCCTTGTACCATAGGGTTCCCTGATTATCCACTCGGAATCCTGGGGCTTTATCTAATCCCGTTTTCTTCTTTAATTCTTGTATCTCATCATCTTTTTCTTGGGATTTATCTAATTCTAGGTTAGGCTCCACACACAGGGTGTTCAATTGTCCTTGTTCGGCAATGTGAAGATTCAGGTGTTCAAACTCTGCCACAAGCTCGGGTCTTCGTTTATGCATCTTGATACGAGTGTGATGAGTCTTGCGACTTAGTGCATCTGCCACTACATTTGCCTTTCCAGGATGGTAGTGGATTTCCAAATCATAATCCTTGATTAACTCCAACCATCAAATCAGGTTGAGTGAAGATATACTTCAAACTCTTATGATCCGTGTAGATTTCACACTTATTTCCTATTAGGTAGTGTCTCCAAATCTTGAGTGCATGCACCACTGCTGCCAGCTCTAGATCATGAGTTGGGTAGTTTTGCTCATGCGTCTTCAATTGTCTCGATGCATAAGCCACTACTCTGTCATCTTGCATGAGAACACATCCCAAACCTTGTCGAGACGCGTCGCAGTATACGACGAAATCTCGATGTATGTCTGGCAAGGTCAACACTGGGGCTGTGGTCAATCTTTTCTTCAATTCCTGAAAGCTCCTTTCACAAGCTTCTGTCCATTTGAACTCTTTTCCTTTTTGTGTCAACGCTGTCATTGGCCTTGCTATTTTAGAGAATCCTTCGATGAATCTTCGATAGTAACCAGCTAGACCAAGAAAACTCCTGACTTCTGTCACTGTGGTTGGTTGCTTCCAATTGAGAACTGCCTCCACTTTGGCTGGGTCCACAGATACTCCTTCCTCTGTCAGGATGTGACCAAGAAAAGCCACTTTGTTTAGCCAAAATTCGCATTTGCTGAATTTGGCATACAGCTCATGGGCTCTCAACTTTTCCAATACAATCCTCAAATGTTGCTCGTGCTCGTCGGCACTCTTGGAGTAGATGAGGATGTCGTCGATAAAGACTACGACAAACCGATCCAACTCCTCCATAAATACCTTGTTCATTAGGTTCATGAAGTATGCTGGTGCATTGGTAAGTCCAAATGGCATCACGGTGAACTCATATTGTCCATATCTGGTAACAAAGGTTGTCTTAAGGATGTCTCCCTCGCTAATCTTTAGCTGATAGTACCCAGATCTTAAGTCAATTTTGGAGAAATACTTGGCTCCTTTCAACTGATCAAATAAGTTATCGATCCTGGGTAATGGGTACTTATTCTTGATGGTGACTTCATTAAGAGATCGGTAGTCTATGCACAATCTAAGACTGTCGTCTTTCTTTTTGACAAAGAGAACTGGTGATCCCCACGGTGATGAACTTGGCCTAATAAAACCTTTCTTCTGCAACTCTGCTATTTGTACCTTTAACTCTGCTAGTTCATTGGCTGCCATTCGATATGGTCTCTTAGCTATTGGAGCGGTTCCGGGGATAAGATCGATGATGAACTCTATATCTCTGTCAGGCGGCATGCCTGGTAACTCATCTGGGAATACATCTGGGTATTCACAAACTACTGGCACTTCTTCCAAAGACATTGCTTCAATATTGTGAACCATTGGTGTAACTTTTGGCCTTTTTGGTTCACATACCACTTTAATTCCTTTGTGGTTTACCAGGGTAACTTTCCGAGTATCACAGGCTATATTGTCTCGGTGCTTACTTAACCAGTCCATTCCGAGGATAACATCTATCCCCTGAGATTCTAGGACTACTAAGTTCGCTAGGAACTCTACCCCACTTAAAAGGATCTTAACCCGTGGGCATCCCAAATAACTTTTGGTCTCGGCCCCGGGAGTCCGAATTATTAGGGGTTGCTTTAGCATGACAGTTGGCAAACCATTTGTAGCAACAAACTTCGATGAAACAAACGAATGCGAAGCTCCAGAATCAAACAGAACTGTTGCAAGAGTTGAGTTGACGAGGTACTCACCAAGTACAACGTCTGGAGTGTCTTCAACTTCATCTGCATTAATGTGGTTGACTTTTCCTCGACCGAAGGTTTGATTGCTCCTTCGCTGCTGTCCTGAGGATTGTTGTCCACCACGTCCAACTCCAGATGCTACATTCCTGGTGTTGCTTGCTTGCTGAGATGAAGCATTATTCTGGTTCAGATAAGGGCATCTAGCGATCATATGGCCTGGCTCGCGGCAGTGAAAGCAAGTCCTCTTTTCATTGTTATTGGGCTGAGCAACACTGGAATTGCTCTTCTGCTGACTGCCTGAGCTCTGATTGCGGTAAGAAGGTGCAGAATTTTGCTGATTGGACGCTGAGGTCCTATACTGCATGGTTGGCTGATATTTAGGTTTCTGAGGAAAGTTGCCTCTTGGCCTCTGATTCCTCTCTTGTTGCTTGAATTTCTGTGCATTGAACTTGCGCTTCCTGTCGTTCTCGATATGAGAACGAGCATCCTCCAGAAGTATGGCATGGTTCATGAGGGTGTTAAAGTCTGGGTAAATGTGCGTGATCAACTGCATCTTCAAACTTGGATTAAGTCCTTTCCTGAAGCGGTCCTGCTTCTTCTTGTCGGT
Organism: Eragrostis curvula; assembly: GCA_007726485.1. Classification (NCBI taxonomy): domain Eukaryota; kingdom Viridiplantae; phylum Streptophyta; class Magnoliopsida; order Poales; family Poaceae; genus Eragrostis; species Eragrostis curvula. Next base: position 43,818 of record RWGY01000288.1, on the reverse strand, counting down.
GTTAACATCCTCCGATGCATATCGTGCCAATTTCATGAACTTCCGAATATATTGATTCATTGTCATCGCTCCCTGCTTCAACGAGCGGAACTCATCGGCCTTCATTTCCATAATACCTTCAGGTATATGGTACCTTCTGAATTCCTCTTGGAATTCATCCCAAGTAATGGCTTCTGCATCCTCAGCAGCTTCACGATAATTATCCCACCATTCGCTTGCTGCTCCAAGGAGCTGGTGAGATGCTAGAAGGACTCTTTCTCTATCGTTGGCATTGATGACATCTAGCTTTTTGGTGATACTTCTCAACCAATCGTCTGCTGCTAAAGGATCTTCCTCAGCACACTCAAAAGTTGGTGGCCTGAGCCTCATAAATTCTGACATCTTGGTCTGGGGACCTGGAGCACGATCCAATAATCCTTGAGCGATCAACTCCATCAGACGAGTTTGATTGTCCATTACTTCTACTAGATTGGTGACAGGCGGTCCTGGGATGCTACCACCTCGTCCACCACCTCTTCCACCTCTGCCACGGTTTTGGTTTCCTCCACCTCTGTTCTGATTATTGTTTACCACTTCATCATGTCCTTCCTGATTCTGACTCTCTTCATCTTCTTGGCGGTCTTGGTTATTGTTACGTCCAATTCTACCTCCGCCTCTACCACGCGGGGCAGCGGTCCTGCCTCTACCACGCCCACTTCCATGACCCTGGGCGTTGTCCTCATCATCGTGTGCCTCACGCTCACGGCGTTGCTGGAGTCTGACAGATCTTTTGGGAGGCATCTGCTTAACGGGTTTAGCAGAAAGGTGAGATAAGACACTCGAAAGATCTACGAACTACGAGGCATAACAAAACAAGATTAATAGAAAAGAAATTCCAGGAATCTTGCACACACACATACAGAAAGATCCAGCATCATTACAACATCACAGCAACTTATTCACAATAACAAGGTTCGATCATACATACCCAAGTCCTTTTATTTATATACAAGGACTCGACGATCTAGGACTCGACACAAGACTCAACCACATGGCGACTCTAACTTACGACTACTAGACCACACTACTGCCACACCTGACAACTACTAGACTCCACTACTCAAGGCAACAGCGGCCTCTACTACTAGCTAAAGCTACTCCTCGACGCCAACTCCTACTGCTCAGACGTCGAAGCCACGGTCCTGAAGCCACTCGGCGTAGAGGTCGAACGGGTCTGCAGTCAGCTCGTCGGTGCTAAGCAGACGGTAGTACTCCTCGTCGTAGGGCGTCGGTGTCGGAAGTCCTGGCAGCTCCTGCTCTGCTGGGGCGACGAACTGCACTGGCTGCTCCTGCTCTGCTGGGGCGACGAACGGCACTGGCTGCTCCTCGCCCATCACCTTGTCGTCGTCTCCAGGAAGGTCCACGAAGTTCTCCGCCACTGACTCCTCAGTGGGGGCAACTCCGTAACAGTCCTGCTCGGTGGACTCCTCTCTGATGAGTGCGGCCTCTAACTCGGCGGCCCACTCCATAAGGTCCTGAGAGTCCTCTGAGTCGGTGTGCCTCTGGCTGTCGGTGTCTAACCCTGAGTCGTCCCCCGACGGGTCCGAACCTCCAGAAGACCAGGAGTCTCCAGTCGGCTCAGTGTCAGGGTCCGAGTCAGTCGGGCAAGCGTAGTGAAGGTGACGTGCTGGTCCTCCGATCCTCGGGGTCATCCTGCGACGGGGTCCTACTCCAACCTCGTGGAGTCTCACGTAGCAGCGGTCCACCTCTCTGATCAGGTACAGGGCGTCCTCCTCCCAAAGTCTCCTCACAAACTCAAGTCTGGAGGTCAAACGTGCAACCTCGTCCTGGGACGCAGCGAGCTGTGCCTGAACCTCAGCAAGCTGACCCTGGGTCTCTCGAAGCCTGCGGACGTCCTCGTCCCACCACTGGGCGGTGTCCTCGACAATGCGGGCAGTCTGAGCGTGACGCTCCTCCAGCTGGGCTAACTCTGCACGAAGGTCCTCCATCTACCTACACACAATTTTGAAGAAGAGGTAAGTACCGGAGAAAATAATTTTATAAGTAGGGGTAAGGTAGACAGAATTTTTGTAAAATAATTTCTACAAAAATATCACTCTCTCGTCTACTCGTTCCGTCTTAGTGTCCATCCTACGGGCAAGTACGGCTCTGATACCACTCTGTCGTACCCCATTTCTGAGGCACTAGTGCTTACCGTATCAGTCCCTGGATCAGTAGCTGATACGACACTTTTACAGAATGGCATCTCAGAGTCATACTATTAATAATATTACCAAGTCTCAACACAAGCCTTTATATTACAAAAGGTCTTTTTACAATGGCCAAAAGCCTTATTACAACACAGCACAACCACCACACCTGTGCGTCACTGAGGACAGTGACACATCACTAGGGCTACTGCAACGGAAGACTGAAGCGGGGTCCACTCTACAGGCAGACTTGCGCGCGGACGGAAACCCTACTCATCATCACCATCACCTTGAAAGTCGTATTCTGGTTCTTCTTCTGAATGATTGAAGCAAGAGTGAGTACATAAGGTACTCAACAAGTCCTAACACAAGGGTTAAAATGTATGCAAGGGGAAGATCAAAGGATAAAGGCTGAGGGGTGTCATATCGGCCGAAAAGCCAATTTTTGTGCAAGGGCTTGTTTGAAAAGCAAAACTGCTTTGCAAACTAAGTCAAGTAAGATTTGAATTTAGTGGGGTTGATTGGCCCTGGGGGAGATGCATCCATCCCGCCAGTTCCCAAATTTTAACGCTGGCCGACAACCAGCACACGGCTCCAAACCGGCGTCTTTCCAAAACACACACGCCAAGGATCACTCACACAGGAAAATCTAATCATTTGTGTGGCCATTGCTTTCGCGATTGTCCAATGCCGTGGAACACGGCTATCCGGATAGATTCGACACTCTGCAGAGGTTGTGCACTTTACCCACAAGGTATACCAGCCTTTGCCATCGTCATGGTTTAGACTGGCATACTAATGGTTCCGCACCTACTTGGTATCACCACGGCACCACCACGGAAAATTCACAACCAGGGGCATCCATTCACCGTAGGAATAAGGGCCACAGGCCATCACCATCCGCCGGACGCTAACGCCAATCTCGTTAGGTCTTCTCCTGGCTTCCGCTGCGACTCCCGCCTCCTGGTGGGTACCGGGTGACACTATAGTAGGGTGTGGTTCCAAACCTTTCCCATACAAGGCATGTGGTTGCACGATGGGTGCTAAGCAAGGCGGCACATGAACCGGTCCTTATACGACCGAACCAGGCATCTTCAATAGCCATTCCTCACGAGGAAGGCGTCCCAGAGATAGCCTCCCCACTGAGGACTACCTCGCCTGGTCCCGCCAAAACATCCCCCACTATGGGTTGCATATCATCACTAATCCCACCCAAGTTCACATTTACGCACACCACCAAGCACTCACACATTTTAACACAAAAACATGTGTAGCAAGATTAATTATATACACAGTGTAATAAAGTCCTAAGCAGCAATTTCATCCAACAAATCATTAAAGGTTAATGATGTTGGGACCTAGGGTTAACAAGGAGATTAGGGTATAATCAATATCAAGGTGAGGCAATCAATAATTACTTAGGACATACTAAGCATTTAAATCATTTATAAATATTATGCATGTTTATTTGAAAACAGGCTCTAAATAGGGTTATTTGCAACCATTGGCGCAATATGATCAAGGGGGTTAGGACTTGCCTTCGAAGTCTTCTTCCTCTAGTCCTTCCTCGTAGTCGGGGTCCTCGTGTTCTTCCTCGAACGCTTGATTATCTAACGATCAAAAGTAAATAACGGGCAAATAAATCTACCGCTCAAACAATTAACAATCATTAAATAAAATAAAATCCACATAAACAGCAAATAGAGGTGGCTTTGGTGCAGCTGAGTAGAGAAGGATTTTAGAAGAAATTAGGCGAAAGAATTTCTGGATTCGGAGTTAAGATGAAATAGTTATAAATTTTTGAATGTAAAAGAAAGGAAATTGATTAGGATTTGATTAACTTAATTAAGTGTAATCAACATCCTAATTTTCCAGAGGTGTTCAAAGGTTGCAAAATGATTAGAAAGGTATATATGATTTTTGGGAATTTATTGGGATTTTTCTGCTATTGGAAATGTGCCCGAAATTGTTTTCTGTGTACAATCTCGGGTGCACTTAGCAATTCGTGTTGCGTGTGAGAGGCTGACATGCGGGTCCAGGGGGTCAGATCACTGTGGGCTACTGTTTGGTGGGCCGAGTCCACGTGGGCCGTGGACCGGCTGGGGTTGCGAGGGGTCCACCGTGGACCGGGCGCACCACGTGGCGCGGTGACCCGGTCGCTGCGGGCCCGGGGCGCCGACGTGGCACCCACGTCGGACGCTGGCGCGGCGCGACGGGAGGGCGGCTGTGCGCGGCGGCGCATCGCCGGCGTCGTGCTGGCGAGAAGCTGCGGTGGGCGGTTTGCGACGCGGAGCGGACATACGTGATCTACGCGCGAAGGCGCATCCGATGGTGCTTGACGTTGACGAGGGGGAGGGTCGAGGCGGCGGCGCGGGCTCGCCGGAGAGCGGCGGAGCACCGGAGAGAGAGGGGAAAAGAGAGCTGCGCGCGCGAGCGCTTGGCTGAGTGGCCGCAGACGCGCGCGCGAGTGCGGTGATGCTAAGGGCGAGCTCGGCCTGGCCGGGGAGGGTCCACGGCGGCCGGCGGCGAGATCCGACGCGGCGGTCATGGCCGGAGCTAGTGGAGGTAGCCCGCGCAAACAGAGAAAGAGGAAGGTGAGGGGTGCGGGAGAAAGAGAAAGTGAGGGTGATGCTCACCGTGCTGCGGAATGGGCAGGAGGACGACGGAGAGCTGGTCGGCGGCGAGGAAGAATGGTGGCGGCTAGGGTTGACGTTGATCTCCCTCCTCGATTCACGGCTGCGCAAATGGGGTACATCACGGCGTCAAGCAACGGTCAAGGATATGACGGAGACGAGAGAAGAGAAGCGGGGCTCACCGGAGAAGGAGAGAGAGCTCGTCGGAGAGCTCACCGGACTCAAGAGAGAGAAGGGGAAAGAGTGGCGGGGAGCTCAGGAGTGCGTGGAAATGGAAAAATGCGAACAGAGGAGGGAAGGAGGGGGCTCGAGCTGCTTTATAGCGCTCCAATGGCGGTTCGCGGCGGGGAAAATATCTCGCTCGCCGGCGAGATATTTCCGCCGGAATTAATGTCGACGTGACGGTGCTGGGCGCGGAGGACGGCGGTGACGCGCTGCGAGGATGGCTGCAGTGGCGCTAACGAGACGGAGTGGAAGAGGGAGGCGCTGTGGCTGACGTTGGAGGAGTGGAGCTCGTCGGAGCTCCGGGCGGTTCGAGAAAAGGAGGGATGGGGCGCTCCTGCACGACGTGACGGCTCGGAGAGGCGGTGCGCAAGTTTCACGTGCTCCTCGTGTGGCTCCTGTGGCGCGGAAACGACGAGGCGGCGAGGTCCGGCAGGGAGGCATGGGCGAAGGCGCGTTTCGCGCCGGTCGTCTGGAGGAAGACGACGCGGCGGGGCCCGCGCGTCAGCGTCACGGGGAAGACGGGCCGGGGAAGAGCTGGGCCGGAAAGGAGTTGGGCTGCGACGGGCCGGGCGCGGGAGAGGAAAAGAAAAGGGAAAAAGAAAAAGAAAGCTGGGCCGGCTGAAGATTTGGCCCAACACGGTTTTGGAGTTGATTTTGATTCAAACAAATCTGGAATTTGAATTTGAAGGCAATTCAAATTCGGACAAAAGCAAAAACCAAACAAACACTTAAAATAAAGACAATAAACTCCAAAAATGCATATGGTGAGCTTTGTGCATGAATTAAAATTCAAAAATTTTATTTTTGGCTCCAAACTTAATCTAACAAATTACTTTTAGTTGAATTTTTTTTTTGAAAGGGTCAAATTTTAAGGGTTTTTAAATGAGCACAAATTGAGGGTGCTACAGACCTACCCCACTTAAATTGAATCTCGTCCTCGAGATTCCGACTCGCTTTCGAACAGATAGGGGAACTCTTTCTTTAGGTCATCTTCTCGTTCCCACGTGGCCTCTGCCTCTGTGTGATTACTCCATTGCACTCGACAAAACCGTATAGCATTCCTTCTTGTTAGCCGAGTTGCAATATCCAAAATTCTGATAGGCCTTTCCTGATATCGAAGATCTGGTTGGAGATCCATCACTTCCGGAGGTACTACTTCCTCTGGAACTCTCAGACACTTCTTTAATTGTGACACATGGAAAACATTGTGGATGTCCGACATTTCCTCGGGTAGCTCGAGGCGATAAGCCACAGCACCAATTCTTTTGAGTACCTTGAAAGGTCCAATGTACCTTGGTGCCAGCTTTCCTTTGATTTGAAATCTTCGAGTACCTCGTATCGGAGATACCTTGAGGTACACATAGTCTCCTTCCTCGAAGCTTAAATCTCTACGTCGTGTATCGGCGTAGCTTTTCTGTCTGCTCTGGGCTGCCTTTAGGTTCTCTCTTACCAGAGCTACCTTCTCTTCGGCATCTCTGATGATGGCTGGGCCTGTAACATCCCACTTGAATTAAGTCCCTGATCAAGTTACTAACCTCAATTAGTGAAAATGATCAAGAGAAATCAAAGTTTAATGAAAAGGAATTCAAAATCACTTCAAATTGGAGAAATTTCTTTCAAACAAGCATTTGAACTACAACTTTAAAATTTTCTATATAAGTGGACCCAAATGAAAAATTCCTCAGCATCCAGGGGCTAAAAGAGAATTTTGGAGATTTTTGGAGATTTTTCTGCAAAAATCTAAAGGGGCAATTAAATGCATGAACCTTTTTCAAACTTTAACTTTGAATGAATTTTAGTTTGAAATCCAAGCCGTTTCAGCAAAAGTGCCAATTGGAAAAGTTGTTCCTCTCACTGAAATCTTTCAGACCTCAGTTTTTCATGATTTTTGGAGCTCGGGAAGATCGAATTTAAATCAAATCAGTTCAAATCGAGGAAAATTCCAGAAATTCGAAAAATGGAAAAAGGTCACTGTAGCCGCCAAGTGTCGCCGCCGGCGACGCCTCCTTCTCTCACCGCCCATTCCGGCCGCTGTGTTCGCCGTCCTTCCTGTACGGGCGGCCTAACCTCGTCCTCATCCATCTCCCCTCGTTCCTCGGCCAAGTCGTCGTCAATCCGTCGTCTGTCTCGCTCAAACACCGAGCCGCCATCGTCGTCGCTCGAGCTCGCCGTCTCGCCGCCGTGTCAGTCACCCGCGGGTCACGTTGCCAACAGCGAAAGAGCGCGCAAGAGTCTTCTCTAGCTGTCGCCTCAATCGCGGAAGCCCTTCCCGGAGCGTAGCGCGAAGAATCGACGAGAATCGCCATGGCCGCCGCGACGACCTAACTCATCGTCGACGAGCAATTCGTCTTCTCCGGTGAGCCAATCATCGATTCCTCGCGTGCATAGCTTCCTTATACTCTCACGCACTCGCTGACGTGAGCTTGACCGATGTTCAACAGCAACATCGCCGGAAACCATCATCTTCCCCGCCGCCGTTCACCGGACCTCCGCTCCCCTCCGACGAAGTCCCATCTCCGGCCTTCCTCCACGTGCATACGTGCTACGGTGAGCACCTCCGTCATCCCGTGAAGCTCGTGCGCCCCCTAACTCGCCCCCTCGCTGTCTCTTCTCGCCGGAACGCGTAGCGCCGCCGCTCGCCGCCGCCACCGCTCGTCGCCGACCACCTTTCCGGCCGCGCGCACGTGCCCACGTAGGTGATCCCGAGTCTTCTAGTTACCCTGGTTCGAGACCTGCCTGGTGTGCACCTGGATTCGCCGTCGTTTCGCCGGAACAGCCACCTTGCCATCGCCGGCGTCGTGCGCGGCGACGGCATGTGCACAGTTCCCCCTTTCTTTTTATTTGAATTATTCCAGATTTTGGCCAAACTTGTAAATTCGATAGAAATTCGTAGAAAAATCGTAAAAATGCAAACTCAAGTGTTCTGGAATCCTTGAAGTGAGAGCTATCCAGTGGTGCAACATGAACATCTGAATTCTTTTCAGTTATTTTTATAAAATTCAAAGAAGAGAATCAGGAAATAAATTCTATAAAAAGATCTGTAAGTGCAAAAATTCTAAATTTTGGCATGCACACTCCTAGTAGCTTAACTGAACATCTCACCAAGTGGCATCTTGAAATTCATCTGGTTTTAGGAGTAATTCCAGTTTCCAGTTGCTAACAAAATCTTTTATATAATTTTGTTCCTGCATCTTTTTGCACCAAATTTTGAATATGTCACTGTACCCAGGATGAAGTTGCTAAATAAAAATACTAATGTAATTTTTGATCTTCCAGAACCCTTTTTAAAGATTTTAGAAGAAGATCTCTTTTACGCGTACGGAAATTCCTAAATCCAAAGTAATTGTACAAATCACTTGGGACCAAAATGCGAAAATCAAATGTTTGGACATGCCAGCATGTTGCATTTGCATCATTGCATCTCCATGTCATATTTGTCAAGGAAGTTCCATGAACTATCTTTGATCTTGTGTATTTTGTTGCATGCATTTAGGAACCGACGCCGGACTCGAGGACGTGGAGATCGTGACCGAGGAGACCGGTGCTGACTTGAACGCGCTTGCGTGTGCTAACCACCAGCCCCAAGGCAAGCCCCGGTGCACTCCTATGTTTTCAAAGTTTTACGTTCTCTCACATGTATTTCGTGTCGTGAATTGTGCATTTAAGTTTAGGAGTTGTATGGAACCGTAGATGCAATTATCTTACATACTCCTATGGGCGGGTTTAGTGTTTAGACAGCCACGCAATAGATTTCCGCTATGCTTAATAGGGATGTTTCATCGGTAGAACATTGAGTGGTATGGAGACCGCTCGGTGTTTTGGGACCGGGTTTACTTTATGTCCTCACATGATGATGATAATGAATTTGAGACCGAACGGGGAAGTTTCATGTGTAGGTTGAGGTGACAAGGCTCGCCTTGCTCGCCATAGCCCCGTTTGTGTTGATTGAGGACCGGTCGTTGTGGCCCCGCTGAGCAAGTTTGAACAGTACCGGATGCATGCTAGGAGAATGGGAACTAGTAAACTTAGTAGCTCGATGCTATATTGTTGGACGTGAACCCACCTCTCTTTTGGTGATGAAGATGGTACGGTGGAATTTGGGACAGTGTTTGAAGGGAGGGTGCCCGGGTGAACCACGGTTAGACCAGGCATGGCTATCGCGTGGGGAGACGTGTACTCGGGAGAGGTGTTAAGCGGCTCGACTTTATGGTATCTTGTAAACGGTTGCCGTGCGTGACTCCTTCGAGTAGCGTACGTCGTGTATCTCGGGTTTCGCCTGCAGGTGTAAATCGATTCGAATCGCCGTCCCTCGCGGTTATTGAGTACCACTTGTTCACTGCGTCACATCGTAGTAAAAAGTGCACATGATGATGTTTATATGATGTTGTATTTCAATTAATTGTATTGCAACCATGTATTGCTTAGTTAGGTTGCTAATATTTACATTTATGCAAGAACCCTCTTAATTTTGGCTAAAACATGAAAATAAGGATCAATTACTAGCGCCGTTTTTGCAATTAAATTTCAACCCTTGGTCAACCCCCTGCATAATAGAAGTCGGTCTTAGATGGCCAATTTGACGGGTAAGACTTGCTGAGTATTAGTTGCTCAGGGTTTCGATGTTTAAAACTTTACTGCAGGTATTCCTGATTGCAACTTCTGCGGTTGCTGTGGGAAAGTAGTGTGGGAGGGAGAACCGCCCAAGGAGTGGTCCATTGAGTGGGTTCCCTCTTCTCCCCGACAGGAGCAAGGTGAGTGAGATCATGTCTACGGGCCGGACATGATTTCATTGTATATATGTGTCGTCGTGTGTTTCGCTTCCGCTGGTATTTGTAATCGAATTTCGAACTCCTTTTATGTAAAATAAATCGACTTCGAAATGGAAATCCTATGTTAATTATGGAACCAATGTAATAACTGAACTTAATGTAAAATTATTTTATGTATGCTTATGTGTGTGGTCTATACATACTTGCTTCGCCAAGTATTTCCCGATTAAAGATCCTGGTTAGCTAACCCCTCATTGATTTGAGGCGGAATGCTACAGGGCCGAAGAAAGATCGTTCTCCGACCTTCGACCACATCAGAGGGGTTCTGCACTTTCTGCCATATAGAGCTTCGAACGGTGACATCTGTATGCTGGCTTGGTAACTGTTATTATAGGAGAATTCTGCGAAAGATAAACTTTTCTCCCAATCTTTTCCATATGCCAGTACACATGCTCTAAGCATATCTTCGAGGATTTGATTGACTCTTTCAGTTTGTCCATCTGTTTGAGGGTGATATGCAGAACTGTAGTCCAACTTAGTCTTCAACAGTTTGTGTAGGCTCTTCCAGAATGTCGAAGTGAATTGGGTTCCACGATCTGAGACTATTCTGCTCGGAACTCCGTGCAGCTTAAGGATATGATCCACGTACAGTTGAGCATATTTGTCTCCTCTGTAAACTGTCTTCACAGGGATGAAGTGTGCGACCTTTGTCAAACGGTCCACTATAACCCATATCGAATCATTCCCTTTCTGAGTATGGGGTAAACCCACGATGAAATCCATACTGATTTCGTCCCATTTCCATACGGGGACATGTAAGGGTTGCAATAGCCCTGCAGGCCTCTGATGCTCTGCCTTGACTCTACAGCAGATATCACATCGAGCAACAAACTCCGCTATATCTCTTTTCATTCCTGACCACCAGTACTTCTGCCTCAAATCCAAGTACATTTTGGTGGATCCTGGATGGATGGAGTACGCAGAGTTATGAGCTTCATCCATGATGAGCTTTTGATACTCACCAGTTTTTGGTACGCATATCCGATCCTTGTACCATAGGGTTCCCTGATTATCCACTCGGAATCCTGGGGCTTTATCTAATCCCGTTTTCTTCTTTAATTCTTGTATCTCATCATCTTTTTCTTGGGCTGCCCGTATCTGGCTTTCTAGGTTAGGCTCCACACACAGGGTGTTCAATTGTCCTTGTTCGGCAATGTGAAGATTCAGGTGTTCAAACTCTGCCACAAGCTCGGGTCTTCGTTTATGCATCTTGATACGAGTGTGACGAGTCTTGCGACTTAGTGCATCTGCCACTACATTTGCCTTTCCAGGATGGTAGTGGATTTCCAAATCATAATCCTTGATTAACTCCAACCATCTTCTTTGCCTGAGATTCAAATCAGGTTGAGTGAAGATATACTTCAAACTCTTATGATCCGTGTAGATTTCACACTTATTTCCTATTAGGTAGTGTCTCCAAATCTTGAGTGCATGCACCACTGCTGCCAGCTCTAGATCATGAGTTGGGTAGTTTTGCTCATGCGTCTTCAATTGTCTCGATGCATAAGCCACTACTCTGTCATCTTGCATGAGAACACATCTCAAACCTTGTCGAGACGCGTCGCAGTATACGACGAAATCTCGATGTATGTCTGGCAAGGTCAACACTGGGGCTGTGGTCAATCTTTTCTTCAATTCCTGAAAGCTCCTTTCACAAGCTTCTGTCCATTTGAACTCTTTTCCTTTTTGTGTCAATGCTGTCATTGGCCTTGCTATTTTAGAGAATCCTTCGATGAATCTTCGATAGTAACCAGCTAGACCAAGAAAACTCCTGACTTCTGTCACTGTGGTTGGTTGCTTCCAATTGAGAACTGCCTCCACTTTGGCTGGGTCCACAGATACTCCTTCCTCTGTCAGGATGTGACCAAGAAAAGCCACTTTGTTTAGCCAAAATTCGCATTTGCTGAATTTGGCATACAGCTCATGGGCTCTCAACTTTTCCAATACAATCCTCAAATGTTGCTCGTGCTCGTCGGCACTCTTGGAGTAGATGAGGATGTCGTCGATAAAGACTACGACAAACCGATCCAACTCCTCCATAAATACCTTGTTCATTAGGTTCATGAAGTATGCTGGTGCATTGGTAAGTCCAAATGGCATCACGGTGAACTCATATTGTCCATATCTGGTAACAAAGGCTGTCTTAAGGATGTCTCCCTCTCTAATCTTTAGCTGATAGTACCCAGATCTTAAGTCAATTTTGGAGAAATACTTGGCTCCTTTCAACTGATCAAATAAGTCATCGATCCTGGGTAATGGGTACTTATTCTTGATGGTGACTTCATTAAGAGATCGGTAGTCTATGCACAATCTAAGACTGCCGTCTTTCTTTTTGACAAAGAGAACTGGTGATCCCCACGGTGATGAACTTGGCCTAATAAAACCTTTCTTCTGCAACTCTGCTATTTGTACCTTTAACTCTGCTAGTTCATTGGCTGCCATTCGATATGGTCTCTTAGCTATTGGAGCGGTTCCGGGGATAAGATCGATGATGAACTCTATATCTCTGTCAGGCGGCATGCCTGGTAACTCATCTGGGAATACATCTGGGTATTCACAAACTACTGGCACTTCTTCCAAAGACATTGCTTCAATATTGTGAACCATTGGTGTAACTTTTGACCTTTTTGGTTCACATACCACTTTAATTCCTTTGTGGTTTACCAGAGTAACTTTCCGAGTATCACAGGCTATATTGCCTCGGTGCTTACTTAACCAGTCCATTCCGAGGATAACATCTATCCCCTGAGATTCTAGGACTACTAAGTTCGCTAGGAACTCTACCCCACTTAAAAGGATCTTAACCCGTGGGCATCCCAAATAACTTTTGGTCTCGGCCCCGGGAGTCCGAATTATTAGGGGTTGCTTTAGCATGACAGTTGGCAAACCATTTGTAGCAACAAACTTCGATGAAACAAACGAATGCGAAGCTCCAGAATCAAACAGAACTGTTGCAAGAGTTGAGTTGACGAGGTACTCACCAAGTACAACGTCTGGAGTGTCTTCAACTTCATCTGCATTAATGTGGTTGACTTTTCCTCGACCGAAGGTTTGATTGCTCCTTCGCTGCTGTCCTGAGGATTGTTGTCCACCACGTCCAACTCCAGATGCTACATTCCTGGTGTTGCTTGCTTGCTGAGATGAAGCATTATTCTGGTTCAGATAAGGACATCTAGCGATCATATGGCCTGGCTCGCGGCAGTGAAAGCAAGTCCTCTTTTCATTGTTATTGGGCTGAGCAACACTGGAATTGCTCTTCTGCTGACTGCCTGAGCTCTGATTGCGGTAAGAAGGTGCAGAATTTTGCTGATTGGACGCTGAGGTCCTATACTGCATGGTTGGCTGATATTTAGGTTTCTGAGGAAAGTTGCCTCTTGGCCTCTGATTCCTCTCTTGTTGCTTGAATTTCTGTGCATTGAACTTGCGCTTCCTGTCGTTCTCGATATGAGAACGAGCATCCTCCAGAAGTATGGCACGGTTCATGAGGGTGTTAAAGTCTGGGTAAATGTGCGTGATCAACTGCATCTTCAAACTTGGATTAAGTCCTTTCCTGAAGCAGTCCTGCTTCTTCTTGTCGGTGTTAACATCCTCCGGTGCATATCGTGCCAATTTCATGAACTTCCGAATATATTGATTCATTGTCATCGCTCCCTGCTTCAACGAGCGGAACTCATCGGCCTTCATTTCCATAATACCTTCAGGTATATGGTACCTTCTGAATTCCTCTTGGAATTCATCCCAAGTAATGGCTTATGCATCCTCAGCAGCTTCACGATAATTATCCCACCATTCGCCTGCTGCTCCAAGGAGCTGGTGAGATGCTAGAAGGACTCTTTCTCTATCGTTGGCATTGATGACATCTAGCTTTTTGGTGATACTTCTCAACCAATCGTCTGCTGCTAAAGGATCTTCCTCAGCACACTCAAAAGTTGGTGGCCTGAGCCTCATAAATTCTGACATCTTGGTCTGGGGACCTGGAGCACGATCCAATAATCCTTGAGCGATCAACTCCATCAGACGAGTTTGATTGTCCATTACTTCTACTAGATTGGTGACAGGCGGTCCTGGGATGCTACCACCTCGTCCACCACCTCTTCCACCTCTGCCACGGTTTTGGTTTCCTCCACCTCTGTTCTGATTATTGTTTACCACTTCATCATGTCCTTCCTGATTCTGACTCTCTTCATCTTCTTGGCGGTCTTGGTTATTGTTACGTCCAATTCTACCTCCGCCTCTACCACGCGGGGCAGCGGTCCTGCCTCTACCACGCCCACTTCCATGACCCTGGGCGTTGTCCTCATCATCGTGTGCCTCACGCTCACGGCGTTGCTGGAGTCTGACAGATCTTTTGGGAGGCATCTGCTTAACGGGTTTAGCAGAAAGGTGAGATAAGACACTCGAAAGATCTACGAACTACGAGGCATAACAAAACAAGATTAATGGAAAAGAAATTCCAGGAATCTTGCACACACACATACAGAAAGATCCAGCATCATTACAACATCACAGCAACTTATTCACAATAACAAGGTTCGATCATACATACCCAAGTCCTTTTATTTATATACAAGGACTCGACGATCTAGGACTCGACACAAGACTCAACCACATGGCGACTCTAACTTATGACTACTAGACCACACTACTGCCACACCTGACAACTACTAGACTCCACTACTCAAGGCAACAGCGGCCTCTACTACTAGCTAAAGCTACTCCTCGACGCCAACTCCTACTGCTCAGACGTCGAAGCCACGGTCCTGAAGCCACTCGGCGTAGAGGTCGAACGGGTCTGCAGTCAGCTCGTCGGTGCTAAGCAGACGGTAGTACTCCTCGTCGTAGGGCGTCGGTGTCGGAAGTCCTGGCAGCTCCTGCTCTGCTGGGGCGACGAACTGCACTGGCTGCTCCTGCTCTGCTGGGGCGACGAACGGCACTGGCTGCTCCTCGCCCATCACCTCGTCGTCGTCTCCAGGAAGGTCCACGAAGTTCTCCGCCACTGACTCCTCAGTGGGGGCAACTCCGTAACAGTCCTGCTCGGTGGACTCCTCTCTCATGAGTGCGGCCTCTAACTCGGCGGCCCACTCCATAAGGTCCTGAGAGTCCTCTGAGTCGGTGTGCCTCTGGCTGTCGGTGTCTAACCCTGAGTCGTCCCCCGACGGGTCCGAACCTCCAGAAGACCAGGAGTCTCCAGTCGGCTCAGTGTCAGGGTCCGAGTCAGTCGGGCAAGCGTAGTGAAGGTGACGTGCTGGTCCTCCGATCCTCGGGGTCATCCTGCGACGGGGTCCTGCTCCAACCTCGTGGAGTCTCACGTAGCAGCGGTCCACCTCTCTGATCAGGTACAGGGCGTCCTCCTCCCAAAGTCTCCTCACAAACTCAAGTCTGGAGGTCAAACGTGCAACCTCGTCCTGGGACGCAGCGAGCTGTGCCTGAACCTCAGCAAGCTGACCCTGGGTCTCTCGAAGCCTGCGGACGTCCTCGTCCCACCACTGGGCGGTGTCCTCGAGAACGCGGGCAGTCTGAGCGTGACGCTCCTCCAGCTGGGCTAACTCTGCACGAAGGTCCTCCATCTACCTACACACAATTTTGAAGAAGAGGTAAGTACCGGAGAAAATAATTTTATAAGTAGGGGTAAGGTAGACAGAATTTTTGTAAAATAATTTCTACAAAAATATCACTCTCTCGTCTACTCGTTCCGTCTTAGGGTCCATCCTACGGGCAAGTACGGCTCTGATACCACTCTGTCGTACCCCATTTCTGAGGCACTAGTGCTTACCGTATCAGTCCCTGGATCAGTAGCTGATACGACACTTTTACAGAATGGCATCTCAGAGTCATACTATTAATAATATTACCAAGTCTCAACACAAGCCTTTATATTACAAAAGGTCTTTTTACAATGGCCAAAAGCCTTATTACAACACAGCACAACCACCACACCTGTGCGTCACTGAGGACAGTGACACATCACTAGGGCTACTGCAACGGAAGACTGAAGCGGGGTCCACTCTACAGGCAGACTTGCGCGCGGACGGAAACCCTACTCATCATCACTATCACCTTGAAAGTCGTATTCTGGTTCTTCTTCTGAATGATTGAAGCAAGAGTGAGTACATAAGGTACTCAACATGTCCTAACACAAGGGTTAAAATGTATGCAAGGGGAAGATCAAAGGATAAAGGCTGAGGGGTGTCATATCGGCCGAAAAGCCAATTTTTGTGCAAGGGCTTGTTTGAAAAGCAAAACTGCTTTGCAAACTAAGTCAAGTAAGATTTGAATTTAGTGGGGTTGATTGGCCCTGGGGGAGATGCATCCATCCCGCCAGTTCCCAAATTTTAACGCTGGCCGACAACCAGCATACGGCTCCAAACCGGCGTCTTTCCAAAACACACACGCCAAGGATCACTCACACAGGAAAATCTAATCATTTGTGTGGCCATTGCTTTCGCGATTGTCCAATGCCGTGGAACACGGCTATCCGGATAGATTCGACACTCTGCAGAGGTTGTGCACTTTACCCACAAGGTATACCAGCCTTTGCCATCGTCATGGTTTAGACTGGCATACTAATGGTTCCGTACCTACTTGGTGTCACCACGGCACCACCACGGAAAATCCACAACCAGGGGCATCCATTCACCGTAGGAATAAGGGCCACAGGCCATCACCATCCGCCGGACGCTAACGCCAATCTCGTTAGGTCTTCTCCTGGCTTCCGCTGCGACTCCCGCCTCCTGGTGGGTACCGGGTGACACTATAGTAGGGTGTGGTTCCAAACCTTTCCCATACAAGGCATGTGGTTGCACGATGGGTGCTAAGCAAGGCGGCACATGAACCGGTCCTTATACGACCGAACGAGGCATCTTCAATAGCCATTCCTCACGAGGAAGGCGTCCCAGAGATAGCCTCCCCACTGAGGACTACCTCGCCTGGTCCCGCCAAAACATCCCCCACTATGGGTTGCATATCATCACTAATCCCACCCAAGTTCACATTTACGCACACCACCAAGCACTCACACATTTTAACACAAAAACATGTGTAGCAAGATTAATTATATACACAGTGTAATAAAGTCCTAAGCAGCAATTTCATCCAACAAATCATTAAAGGTTAATGATGTTGGGACCTAGGGTTAACAAGGAGATTAGGGTATAATCAATATCAAGGTGAGGCAATCAATAATTACTTAGGACATACTAAGCATTTAAATCATTTATAAATATTATGCATGTTTATTTGAAAACAGGCTCTAAATAGGGTCATTTGCAACCATTGGCGCAATATGATCAAGGGGGTTAGGACTTGCCTTCGAAGTCTTCTTCCTCTAGTCCTTCCTCGTAGTCGGGGTCCTCGTGTTCTTCCTCGAACGCTTGATTATCTAACGATCAAAAGTAAATAACGGGCAAATAAATCTACCGCTCAAACAATTAACAATCATTAAATAAAATAAAATCCACATAAACAGCAAATAGAGGTGGCTTTGGTGCAGCTGAGTAGAGAAGGATTTTAGAAGAAATTAGGCGAAAGAATTTCTGGATTCGGAGTTAAGATGAAATAGTTATAAATTTTTGAATGTAAAAGAAAGGAAATTGATTAGGATTTGATTAACTTAATTAAGTGTAATCAACATCCTAATTTTCCAGAGGTGTTCAAAGGTTGCAAAATGATTAGAAAGGTATATATGATTTTTGGGAATTTATTGGGATTTTTCTGCTATTGGAAATGTGCCCGAAATTGTTTTCTCTGTACAATCTAGGGTGCACTTAGCAATTCGTGTTGCGTGTGAGAGGCTGACATGCGGGTCCAGGGGGTCAGATCACTGTGGGCTACTGTTTGGTGGGCCGAGTCCACGTGGGCCGTGGACCGGCTGGGGTTGCGAGGGGTCCACCGTGGACCGGGCGCACCACGTGGCGCGGTGACCCGGTCGCTCTACGCGCGAAGGCGCATCCGATGGTGCTTGACGTTGACGAGGGGGAGGGTCGAGGCGGCGGCGCGGGCTCGCCGGAGAGCGGCGGAGCACCGGAGAGAGAGGGGAAAAGAGAGCTGCGCGCGCGAGCGCTTGGCTGAGTGGCCGCAGACGCGCGCGCGAGTGCGGTGATGCTAAGGGCGAGCTCGGCCTGGCCGGGGAGGGTCCACGGCGGCCGGCGGCGAGATCCGACGCGGCGGTCATGGCCGGAGCTAGTGGAGGTAGCCCGCGCAAACAGAGAAAGAGGAAGGTGAGGGGTGCGGGAGAAAGAGAAAGTGAGGGTGATGCTCACCGTGCTGCGGAATGGGCAGGAGGACGACGGAGAGCTGGTCGGCGGCGAGGAAGAATGGTGGCGGCTAGGGTTGACGTTGATCTCCCTCCTCGATTCACGGCTGCGCAAATGGGGTACATCACGGCGTCAAGCAACGGTCAAGGATATGACGGAGACGAGAGAAGAGAAGCGGGGCTCACCGGAGAAGGAGAGAGAGCTCGTCGGAGAGCTCACCGGACTCAAGAGAGAGAAGGGGAAAGAGTGGCGGGGAGCTCGGGAGTGCGTGGAAATGGAAAAATGCGAACAGAGGAGGGAAGGAGGGGGCTCGAGCTGCTTTATAGCGCTCCAATGGCGGTTCGCGGCGGGGAAAATATCTCGCTCGCCGGCGAGATATTTCCGCCGGAATTAATGCCGACGTGACGGTGCTGGGCGCGGAGGACGGCGGTGACGCGCTGCGAGGATGGCTGCAGTGGCGCTGACGAGACGGAGCGGAAGAGGGAGGCGCTGTGGCTGACGTTGGAGGAGTGGAGCTTGTCGGAGCTCCGGGCGGTTCGAGAAAAGGAGGGATGGGGCGCTCCTGCACGACGTGACGGCTCGGAGAGGCGGTGCGCAAGTTTCACGTGCTCCTCGTGTGGCTCCTGTGGCGCGGAAACGACGGGGCGGCGAGGTCCGGCAGGGAGGCATGGGCGAAGGCGCGTTTCGCGCCGGTCGTCTGGAGGAAGACGACGCGGCGGGGCCCGCGCGTCAGCGTCACGGGGAAGACGGGCCGGGGAAGAGCTGGGCCGGAAAGGAGTTGGGCTGCGACGGGCCGGGCGCGGGAGAGGAAAAGAAAAGGGAAAAAGAAAAAGAAAGCTGGGCCGGCTGAAGATTTGGCCCAACACGGTTTTGGAGTTGATTTTGATTCAAACAAATCTGGAATTTGAATTTGAAGGCAATTCAAATTCGGACAAAAGCAAAAACCAAACAAACACTTAAAATAAAGACAATAAACTCCAAAAATGCATATGGTGAGCTTTGTGCATGAATTAAAATTCAAAAATTTTATTTTTGGCTCCAAACTTAATCTAACAAATTACTTTTAGTTGAAATTTTTTTTTTGAAAGGGTCAAATTTTAAGGGTTTTTAAATGAGCACAAATTGAGGGTGCTACAATATGCTAGAGGTTATGGCCCTAGGAAGGAGTCAAGTGAGAGATATATGCTAGTGGCGTTCTGTGCTTTACGAAAATTAAGCCCCTCGCCGTTCATGTGTAATGCATAAAAATGAATACACACAAGTGTAAGATACACATAAGAGCGCTATAAATTTAGCATACCATCGCCAAATGACAGTCCTTCACCACCTATGTATGGTAGCGTCCTTGTCGCCTCAATCTGAACAAAGGGGTTAGCCTTTCTCCTCAACAATTGCCCTAGCTAATGCCAATGGGAGAGAGGAACACCACATTTCTATAAAGGATCAAAATCTAAGGATGGGGCGAATAAGGATTTTGAGAAGCACTTTTGTGACTACTCAATTGCTTCCACTATGGTTCCAGCGGTGTTGCTCATCATCGACTACAGCGACTTCTGTGTCATCCCATCTTCACTGCACCAACAACCGCATGGCTTCATCGTCCATCCTTTGGGCTATAGATGATCAGTATGTGTTCTCTCAAGTTATGTCTTTGCTACTAGATATCATGATGATCAGTCCTAGAGAGTATGATAGATGCTGAAATGTTCTCTGGTATGACAGACTTGTATAAAATCTTACATAGACTTGTCTAGTTTAATTGCAATGATATTATCTTCTTCTTGATTTATTATTAGGTTAAACTAAAACTAAAACACTCATATATTTAACAATCCAAAAATATTATTGTAATTTGTAAGAACAAACAGGGGCACGCGGCCTGGATTGAAGCGGAGGCAGGGCGCTAGCCGCTAGGGCGAGGGAGCGGGGAAGGGCTTGGCTTGTGCGAGTTCATAGCGCGGGGTTCACTCTGCAACGGCAGTCCCTTTACCACTTTTCGGAACCATGGAAACTTGGCCGTGGAGGAAATCTCACAGAAGCGTGCCACGTCAAGAGTTTCTGGAAGGATCCGAGGCTTTTGGTTGCGTGGCATAGGAGGCGTGTGGCGCAGGCGCGGCTGGAGCGCGGGGCAACGCCATGGAGCTCGAGCGCGGGGCAAAAGTTGAGGATTGGAGCAGCGCTAGAGCTGTAGTGCTGTACGGGCGAGAGAGAGCAGGAAGAAAAGTAATTGGGCGAGTTGGGCCTGGTGGTGGCGGGCTGCTGTGCTGGTTTTCGAGTTGGGCTCTATCAGCTGATTGGTTCGATCCAGGCAAGGAAATTCCTTTGATATTTTCCCCGGAGATTTAAGCTTGCTTGCGAATTTGATTTGAAATTTGGACAGGAGTAGACCCAGATCGAGGAATTTGAAATCACGGCACGGATTACGAGACAAGAAAATCAAGTAACGTTCCAGAAACGAGGAGTTTGATACAAGGAATTATGTGATCATGATTTTGATTTGAGCCAAATTTATCCAAAATTCAAGGAATGGATTTCTGGGATGTTACAGTCAGTATACGAAAAGCATGAGCTCAGAGAACGACATGAACTTTATCAAGCATGTCCTTGGAGACATTACACAACATCTCAAACTAGTAGCTTCTGAAGAAAGTCTGCTTCAGAGGTATCAAGGGAGAACCAAGGATTATAAAATATCAGAAGGAGCAAGGGATCTGCCTAAAGCACAGAGATTCGTGCTTGTATGTGTAACAAAGGTGTATAGGCAAATCTATGCATTTTTTACTGTGTAATAAACCATGCACTTCACATAATAGGAAATCACATCAAAAATCATAGTTGAGTGTTTCATTGGAGCATCTATTTAAGTAAATAATTAATCTCCTTTGTATATTGTCCGTGTATAGTTTGTGAAGGAGATTTTGCCCTCAAAAATAATTTCATTTTTATTATGGGCAGTTAGGGTTCTTCCCTGGCCCTCCAAAGTAGATGTACGTGCCCCAGTCGCTATTGTTGCTATTCAGCACGTTATAACAGTTGGGCTGCCGAGCTATTAAGCTAATATTACTTGGTGATTTGAGATTGTTCGACGAATCTAGCACTTGGATATTTTTGATGTAGCTGGCTTTGCCGAACCCTTCTTCAGGAAAGTGTCCACTGCCCATCGGTGTGGTGGTTTGGTTGGCGTCGGGGGAGTACACCTCCCCTCCCCAGTTGATACTTGAGGCATTATCTGCCAGGTGAGAGAAGATGAAACCTGGCCAGTAGCCCAAAACATAACTATTCAATTGCAGCCACCAGTTGCCGTCCTTTGGATCCTGCAAATACATGCAATTTTGGAGGACAGAATTATGATCTCTGAATACAAAATGTTCTTTAGTGATTAAACCATTTTTATATTAGTTTATTTACTCATGGAAGAGTTTATCTTGCATGTTGCAAAAGCTCAAGATGAAGCTTCTTTTAAATCTTTGTTCAAAGGCTAATTGATCAGTATGTATTTGATTCAGAAACGGATCTGGTAAACTCCGTGACTCCATGATTTGAGTCTGCTGATGGGCCAGGGCCACAGTTTAACCATTTATTTGAGTAATAAAGAGTTCAAATGAAGAAGAAATGGGTGACACAGATTCTCTATGACTATTATTAACGTTGTTAACTAGTTATTATGTATGCTCTGTATGTGAAAGCAAGTTTTTATGTGTTAATTACCTTCCGGATGTAAATGTTGATGTCATATTGTGAACCATTATATATAGAGACAGGGGAAATGCTGCCGCCGATGGCAATCTGATTGCTTGTCTGGATGAACCCTGAGCACCTCAGGTTATAACATCCGGTTGTTTGATATGCATCACGCTGTAGTATTCCAAAGTAATAGAAAATAGTAGAGTTAGGCCAATCCAGACTAATGACAATGGGGCAAAATGAAAATTGAAGATGAAAAAGAATGTGATGTTGATCTTACAGTCCAATAGATGAATATTCTAGTATTGTTATCCCCATAAATATCCTGGCTAACCTGCAATTATTTATAGAGCACAGAGCCATGCATAAACCACAATGAAAGCTATAGCTCAACTTTGTTCAAGATTACAGCATGCTCATTAGGGCGAACATAATTGGGCGATGTCAGCTATATATGAGCTTGACCATTTAGGACTTTTGCTTAGATGGGATAGAGAGAATGCATAGTGAGATTGAATTGCCGCATTGAAGTAACAGTTACAGGCACGATGATTGAAGCCTTGCAGATTGCTCATTTGGTATTGTAGCGAAGGTGTTCCTTTGAGAATCCCTTCGTTACAGTATTGTAACGAAGGTGTTCCTTTGAGAATCCCTTAGTTCTTTGACAATAAGGAAGGTGTTCCATTTTGTACAGTAACTAAGGAGAGCTTCGTTACAGTATTTGTACTGTACCGAAGCTCTTCTAGGTAGCTGGGCAATCCCCATTCTATTCAAGGTCTAGTTTCCACTTAAAACACTATTACATGCCGAAATTAACTCACAGTGGCTTTGAACAGAATGTATGAGAACAAAATTGATGATTGGTCAATTTTATAAGAGTATACTTTATTTCTGGTGATATCCAAATGTGTTAATCATCTATCAATTTTTACAAGGTCTCATATAGTAGAAGAGAACACACTTGTGAAAATTGTCCTCAATACTGTCGGTAGACAACATAGACACGTATCTAGATGTATAAAGACAATACCTTTCTATACTATTTTTGAAGAAGCCCCTGGCTGATATTAAGAATGCTGCAAGCACAACTCGTTGAAAACAAAAGTTTTGAATGAACGGAGACCCTTATATGTGTCCTACTCTCATGCCAGACCTCGTTTGACAGTGCACATGCCACATCATTATATAGAACAAGAGGCAATAAACTACTGACGCGAGCAGGGATTAAATGATTATTAGTGCACGGAAGACTCTCGAAAAGAAAAGCTGTAACCCAGCTTTTAGCTAAAATGTTTAATGAAATCGGTGTAGTTTGATCTCATGAGGTCTGACCTGCCAACCTGCTTCAATGGTATTGAGATCCAGATTGTTATAGGACCCTGCCTTGATCCAGAGCTGAGCCAGGCTGAAGTCATTAGGCCTCTCAAGTGTTGGTTGCCACAAATTGATGGTGGCGTTGGTTCCATAGTATATATCGTCCTCTGAAGATGCAACAGCCCACTGCTCAATGGGAGAGCAGTCAACAGAGCAATTTCTAAAATAATCATAGTCCGCAAACACAGATATCACTAATTCAAAGTTTTTTCGGAGCAATTTCACTAATATGAAGATGACTGTGATTCCCAAATGAAGTACTATATATACCTGGTGGCCTGTCAATATACTGGTCTTGTTATTATCAAAGGACATGGGGTTTGGGATGCTCCTGGGCCTTTTCATGCCATACCTCTTGACGGACTTGGCCCTTAGGACATCCTCCTCTTTTATCCTCCGGATTGGTATGGTATGGTCGGGGCACTTGCCATTCTGATGCCACATTTGGGTGATTGGCTTGGTGCTCTGGTCGCATGCTACCTCCGGCATGCCTTCTGGGAGGTAAGAAGGACACATCTGAAACGTTATGATGGTTCACTGTTGAGTGATAACATGATGCATATGTGTGGGAGTACCGCGGCATGCCACTGAACAGTGAATACGAAATGTTTCCGGGGAAAAAAAAGTGAAATGAACTGGGCAATGATGCTGAAGAGAGAAAAACCTGGATCGCATGGTACTTGATGAAAGGGTGATCGAAGGCAGGCTGCTTAGAGATGTGCACACAGTCTATGATATCTCCATCTGGGCTCTGTGAATTTTCAGAATTAGTTTCAATAACAAGGAAGAAAAAAAAGAGAGAGAATCGTATAATCATAGAATACGAATTATTGGTGAGAGATATTAAGTAAACAAGTTAAAAATCTTTAAAGGTAAAGGTTCTGATTCCAGCGCACAAACTCGAGAAATATGAAGACACATTTGCCTTTCTGCATGTGAATTAAGTGGGGAGTATAATAAAATGAAGTGGGGAGCTGAACAAATTTAATTGCAATGGTTAAAAAGTATTCCGCTTCTCCTCCAAATTATGAAAAACAGAAGGCAAAACAACTTTCTCTTCAATCTCAATGTACGATTGTCATCCATAATATGTCTCCAAAAAACAAACCTTTTATACTCCGTCCGTCAGCAAACAGCAACCACTGCAAGGCCAAGGACGGTGTAAATAGGCTTGTTGGCAAAACTTGAGAATATACCTGGAAGGTTCGCTGTGTAAAGTACTGTTATCATTATTTAAGTATTATATTTCTACTTTAGGTAGAGGTAGATTAGCATATACTCCCTTTCTTTTAATCATGACATCAGAACAAACAAGACGAACTACACGTAGTTTAAATTTTCTATCTTAATGTCACAAATAAATGAACGGAAGGAAGGATTACAAGCCATGCACCATTAATTAGTCTGGCTCGTCTGCCGTGGCAACCACATATATAGTGGCACCTATGTAAATGGTAACATATATATCATTTCGTCTTGTCTGTGATCTATGTAAATTCTGAATCATGTAAATCGGTTATCGCAAGCATGTCATCACGTTAGAGGTAAGTTCACAACGGCCAGAATATGGAGAGGAGATATCTCATCACGTTTTGCCATGTATTCGCTCAGTCTCACCCCAGCGAGCTAAAATGCACACCCTGTTGTGTTTGGAGACGGGTGGACAATCCATTACCTCAATGCTTGTGACAGGCTTTTTGTTGAGCCGCTTGAGGAGGCTATGCATCTGCTGCCGCCGCTGCACCGACCACCCGGCCGTACGCCCAGCCGCTTCCGCTCTATTCAAGAAGAGAAATACGACTACCACGACGAACACGACAAAGCAAGCACGCGCTGTGGCCATTGCGAATGAAAGGCAGGCGGGATGCTTGTGACTAAAACCCGAGGCTGTTGGCGTTGCTTTTGTTTTTCTGCCGAACTCTGTGTCTCCTCTTGCCGTGCAGAATGTACTGTTTATATAGAGGGTGCGACAATGGATTACAAATGGGAGGCAGAATGTCATGGCATTTGAAAAAGTTGGGAGAATGGAGACGTCTCGGCAGGTCCGGGTGTTAGCTGTTCCGGCGTCGTCAAGCTATTGTTACATTTTGTCGGAGCCGCCGAGGTGCACGCCGGCAGCTGGTCCGCTGAGAGGTCCTTTTCCTTGTTTTCTTATCCAAGTAAATGACACGGCAAGTACACAAGAACTTCTGCTTGCCATGCAATTTATTCTCTTTGCATCCGTTGATTGAATCATCGATCCAAAGGTTTTAATATTTGGTCAACAAGTTAACAAGCTGGCTTTGGTTCGCCGAGGTTTCATGCCGTCGAAGCGTTTATTTTTATGTTAAAGATGTTAGGGACATTGACCGTGTGCGCTCGACGAGGCTTCAGGCAATCGAAGTTTTTTTATTTGTTATCATCGAAGCACAAGGCTGTACATCACCGAGGACATGAATAGCATCATTGATTTTAAGAGTTCGTTCAAGTCCTGTGTAACCATCGGATCCGGTGCTCAGCCAGCAATATGGAAGTACAATTGTTCTTGAGTCCTTTGTTTGGGTCGAGATTTCTACTGCTTGTGAATATTAAGATCCTTTGCCATCTTCTTGAATGGATCTTTTTCTCGGGATCATTAGTCTTCATCGACGGTGAATATTAAGAAGCAGAAATCGGGTCCAATGCTACAAGATTTCGACACAAGAACTGAACGTGGTGTTGCATTGTTTGTAACCAAGGAGGAACAGAAGAACAAATGCAAAAAGTTTGATGCGTTCAAGTTAGAGATCGATAATGCTTGTCGGGGATAGAGCTAAGAAGGCCTTCGAAACAAGCTGAGCAGTGCTGATACTTATTGGATACTTCAGAAAGTGTCCGATAAAAATAATTAAAAGAAAAATTGAATACTTCGTCAGTACATATTGGGCTGAATTTGGCCCAACTATGAATACGTATGAGCGCAGCAACAGCCCACTTAAGGCAGATATACCTCCGCCTCCCTTCTCTCCTGCTGAGAGCATCGGTTCCGACCATGTCAACGCCAATGCATCTTCCGCCCACCCCGCACCGGGACTCCCTATACGCAGCCCGTCCGACGGTTAACATGCGATAGACCGGCCCACGCCCCGTGTAAACTCGGCCCACAGCGGCGGCAGCCTTCTTCTTCCTCGCGCCATCGCCGCGCCGCCGCCATCGACTGCCGTCGTCGTGCACGCCCCCGCCGCCTCCGCCTCCCGCCCGGCTCCGGCGGCGTCCCTGCCGCCTCCACCGCCGCCTTCGATCGCCGCCGTGCTAATCCGACAAGACGTGATGCCCCCGCCCTCACCCCGCCCACCGCCGGCGGCCACCATCGCGGCCGGCGGCGCCCCCGCCGCCTCGCCGCCTGCCCGCCGCCGGTCCGGCCTGCGCCGCCATCTATGTCCGGAGGGAGGAGGAGGAGATCGTGGGGGTACAAATCCCGCGCACTAAGGGATTCTCCGGCGAGACGCCCCCGCCCCGCCCTCCTCCATCGTCTCCGGCGGCTCCCGCCGCCGGATCCGCGGCCGCCGCCCTCCGCCGCGCTAACCCGGCTGCGCCGGGCTCGTCGGCGGCGGCCACGGCGTCAGGGAGTCGAAGGAAGAAGAAATGTTGTCGATCGTTGGATGCGTCTCAAGCACGAATCTCAAAGTTATCCGATTAAAACGATTCCCTCGGGCGGGCTACGTATAGGATCCACCCCCCGCACCTGCGAGAGCACCCGGCCCATATCGGCCTAGCTCCGCTCCTCGCGCTCGCGCGCCACCGCGGGCACGATCCGCACCGCGCTCGAGCAGCCGCGCCGCCCGCCTTCCTCCACTCGGCGCCGGCTCTCGCCCCTGCTCCAGCTCTGCGTCGCGCGTCGCCCCAGCTCCGTGCGCCACCTCGTTCTGGTCCGCCTTGAGGCCAAGCAGCCGCAGCAGCGTGGCCGCAACGGCATGGAAGTTGGCATTGGTCTGCACGCTGGCGAGCGACATTGAAGTGAGCATGCGCCCGTGTCCGGGGACCCTGTAGGCTGTAGCTCCAAGCGAGTGCCATGGCCACAGAGCCCGTGTTAAAATTGCTCCAGCACGGAAGAATCCATTGGTAAGCATCGGTTGTTCTAATATGAAGAATCAATTGTTCCAACATACAGAATCAGTTGTTCCAGCATAAAGAATCAGTTGTTCTTGCAGGAAGCATCAGTTGTTCCAGTACAAAGAATCAATTGTTCTAGCAGGAAGAATCAATTGTTCCATCCTGTCACCCTGTTGTGTTCTTCCTCCACACGTTGAAGCTTCAAATAAAATGAAATGTTCCACCACAAAAATTCAATTATTCTAGCCATAAAAACAAAATGTTCCATCATTGTAAATCAAATGTTCTATCATTGCAAATCATATGTTCCACCATTCAAAACCAAATGTTCTATGGAGCAAAAGCAACTGATCCGTGCTAAGAAAAAAAAATTGTTCCAAGAATGGCGAGCACCGGGCTGAGCTCGAGCTAGAGGTCGTGCTCATGGCAGCTCTCAATTGCCATCCTTGTGCAACGCCAGGAGTAGGTGCCCCTGCCTAGCATCGAGATCCAGGCGCGCGTGACGGCAGTCAAGGCAGGAGTTGTTGGATTAGAGAGTCGGAGCTTGCTACATCAATCACAACTCACAAGCGAGCGGCCGGGGTGCGAGCGGGCAAGCCTGCACACGGGGCCACGGCGGCCGGGGCGCATGGACGGAGTGGCAATGTCGAGAGGGAGCGGCGGCCATCGCTTTGCAAGTCGCATCAGCTGCTTTCAGAGGAAGAAGAGGATGCACTGGCGGGCCGTGTCGCGGGCCGAATCATGTTGATTGGGCCGGTGGTAAGGTAAGAAACAGTCATACGGGAGAAAACATGGGGGGTGGGCGGAGGGAGGGCTGACGTTGCCGTGTGAGGAGGAGCACGACGCGTACCTCCACACCTGTTCGGCGGTCATAGAGCTCGCCGGTGGCGACTCAACGGCGATCAGCAAAGGCCAGGTGAGCTCGTTTGCTACCTTTCCTTCTCTTTCCCCATCTGAATCAGTAATGAGATCCCCTGCCCCCTTCTGAGATGGTTTCGTTTCGATCTTGAGTAGATGTCCACTCCTGCGTCAAGTAGCGCTGCATCTGTTTCTTGAGACCTCTACCAACATTAGAGATCCCCTGCCCCTTTCTGAGATGGTTTTATTTCGATCTTGAGACCTCTACCGACATTAGAGCTCCATTATGGGGTCATGTTAACATTGTAGAGAAGGCAACTTCTGACGGCAAGATTAGATGGAAATGCAAATACTCTGACCACAATGGATTCAGTAGCTACACTTGAGTGATCACAAGTACTGTGGACCTTGTATCCTTTATTGTATTTGTGCTGTTGCGTGACAATTTGACCAGTCTGTTGGCTGCCAAGCCATTATTATTTTGCATATTCACTATATTTATTTTTTAAAAAAATTTAAAATATACGCATATCGAGTTGTTTGAGGAAATGGCATATTGATGTATCCGTATCCGTTGGATACTGATACACGTATCCGTATCCGTGTTGCGTCCGCGTAGCTGAGCACGGCACTCGAACCAGGAGATCTAGGAGGCATTACTGGAACAAGGATTGGACAAGACGGAGCTCCAACGCGACTAAACATCAGTCAAGGCAATCTGCTAACCGAAACAGGGCAGACACGCGGAGCGGGCATTTAATCGAACAACTAGCAGGCGCTACAATGAGATCCTAAACAGGAAGCAGAGAGCATGCAAAAGACACGACTAAGGCCGAGACAAACTCCAAGGCTGCTTAACTAACGAGCAAGGCACGGGTTCCAGCTTGATGGAGAGGACTCAGAGGAGAGACGCCTGAGGAGATTGGCTTGGCTTGTCGCGGAGCGGAGCGGGGAATGGCTTGGCCTTGCGCGTGTCCTAGCCCCGGGTTCTCTGGCTGCAACGGCACTTGCTTCCCTTTACCGCTTAGAGAGTTTCTGGAAGGATCCGAGACGACTGGTTGCTTGGCGCAAGAGCGCCTGGAGCACGAGCACGCGGCAAAAGTGGACGAACAGCGCTAGATCTGTACGGGCGAGAGGAGGAAGAAAAGGAACAGAGCGAGTTGGCCTGGTGGGCTGCTGTGCTTGTGTTCGAGTTGGGCTCTATCAGTTGATTGGTTCGATGCAGGGAGAAAAACAATCGGGCTGCAACCCAACAAAAGAGATTTAACCTTAGACTTGCGTGCGAATTTGATTTGAAATTTGGACAGGAGTAGAACCAGATCGAGGAATTTGAAATCATGGCTTGGGTTACGAGACAGGGAAATCAAGTAACATTCCAGAAACGAGGAGTTTGATACAAGGAATTTTGTGATCATGATTTTGATTTGAGCTAAATTTATCCAAAATTCAAGGTATGGATTTCTGGGATGTTATATGAAAAGCATCTCATGCTCAGACAACGACAAGAACATTGTCAAGCATGTCCTTGGCATTACACAACATCTCAAACTAGCCTCTGAAGAAAGTCTGCTTCAGAGGTATCAAGGGAGAACCAAGGATATAAAATATCAGAAGGAGCAAACGATCTGCATAAAGCACGGAGATTCGTGCTTGCATGTGTAACAAAGGTGTATAGGCAAATCTATGCACTTTTGACTGTGTACTAGCATATGGAAATAAAACTTCACATAATCGCAGATCACGTCAAAAATTATAGTTGAGTGTTCCATTGGAGCATCTATTTCAGTAAATAATTAATCTCCTTTGTGTATTGTCCGTGTATAGTTTGTGAAGGAGATTTGCCCTCGAAAATAGTTTCTTTTTTATTATGGGCAGCTCGGGTTCTTGCCTGGTCCTCCAAAGTAGATAGACGTGCCCCAGTCGCTATTGTTGCTATTCTGCACGTTATAACAGTTGGGCCGCTCAGCTATTACGCTAATATTACTTGGTGATTTGAGATTGTTTGACGAATCGAGCACTTGGATATTTTTGATGTAGCTGGCTTTGCCGAACCCTTCTTCTGGAAAGTGTCCACTGCCCATCGGTGTGGTGGTTTGGTTGGCGTCAGGGGTGTACACCTCCCCTCCCCAGTTGATATATGAGGCATTATATGCCAAGTGAGAGAAGATGGAACCTGGCCAGTAGCCCAAAACATAGCTATTCAATTGCAGCCACCAGTTGCCGTCCTTTGGATCCTGCAAATACATGCAATTTTGGACGACAGAATTATGATCTCTGAATACAAAATGTTCTTTAGTGATTAAACAATGTTTATATATTAGTTTATCTAAACATCTTGAAAGTTGCAAAATCTCAAGGTGAAGCTTCTTCTAAATATTTGTTCAAAGGTTAATTGATCAGTATGTATTTCGATTCAGAAACGATCCAAACGGATCTGGTACATGTGCGTGACTCCATAATTTCAGTCTGCTAATTTGAGTAATAAAGAGTTCAAATGAAGAACAAATAGGCGACACAGATTCTCTATGACTATTTTTAACTTTGTTAACTTGTTATTTTGTATGCTCCGTATGAGAAAGCTAGTTTTTATGTGTTACCTTCTGGATATAAATGTTGATGTCATATTGTGAACCATTATAGATAGAGACAGGGGAAATGCTGCCGCCGATGACAATCTGACTGCTTGTCTGGATGAACCCTGAACAGCTGTAACACCCCTACTTTTGGAGCCAAAAAGAAAAGAAGAAAAGAAAAACAAAAAGGAATAAAAATCACTCCAAATTAAAATTTTTGTCCAACCTCTCACCTTGAAATGAATTTTCAAAATAAAACTCACTAAATAAATTAAACTTAGTTTGAATATGAAATTTTTTGAAATATAAACTTGTGCTCAAGTGGTTGCTTTCATTTAAATAATGTACTAAAAATTTGAAGCTTTTGAATTTACAACAAATAAAATCAAAGTAGGATTAAATCCCAAGTTGATTTTCAAATTTTTGAATTTTAAACTTGCATAAAACTTCACCATATGCATTTCTGTGTTTTATTTGATTTGTTTTGAGTGTTTGATCAACCTTTGTTTTTGTTTGAATTTGAAATTCCTTCAAATTCAAATTCCAGAAAAAGATGAACCTTTTTCCTCTCCCTTTTGCCTTCGGGCCGAAACCTCCTCCTTCCTTCCTTCTGGCCCAGCCCAACCCTGTTTTTCTTTTTCTTTTTCCTTTCTTTTTCCCTGGGCCGCTTCGTCTCTTCTGGCCCAGCAGCAGCCCAGCCCGCCTCCTCCTCTCCGTCCCACTGACAGGTGGGGCCCACCTGTCATCCCCCTCCTCCGTCGCGTCCCGTCGGCGACGTCAGCCACAGCCGCCGCCCATACCTCCCTGTCGCCGCCGCTGCCTTCCTGTGCGCCACCGCCTTCCTGTGCGCGCCGCCTTTCTGTGCCGAACCGCCATCGCCGCCCTTAAATAGATCACCGCTCCTCTCTCTCTCTCTCTCTCACTCACTCACTCCGGCGATAGCTAGGGTTCTGGCCGCCGTTCCCGACGCAGCCTCCTATCGCTCACCGCTCCTCTCGGACACATGGTGAGCCTCGCCGCCCTCCTCTCTCCCTCCTGCTCCCCTCTTTCTCCCTTCTCTCCTCTCACACGAGCGCGGCATCGAGCACCGCCATGGCTGCCGCCTCCCCTCCGCCGTCGGTCACCTTTCCGGCCGCCCGAGGCAGAGCCGAGACGCGCAACCCCTTCGCCGCCTCCACGCGCACGTACACGAGCACTAACCTGAGCCCAAACGCACACACGCGCACCTTTCCCATCGCTCACCGACGAGTCGCCAACTCCGGCGAGCTTTCCCCGCCGCCTCACTGCTCCCCATGCTCGATGCAACCCACCCGCAGCTCCGCCATGGTGCACTAGCCCTCCTCGACGAGGTCCCGGTGCCCCTTCGCCTCCCTAGCCGCCTCCAGCGAGCATTCCGGCCACCCGTCGCCGCGCACCTCGCCCATGGTCCACCGTGGACCGGTGGACCGCCGCCCATCCCCGGTCCATGGACCCCGTGGACCCAGTCCACCGGGTTTTCGATTTATTTTAAACCGTTAATCCCCTTTATTGCGTCAGCACCACGCAATAAATAATTTCCAATACAAAAATAATTCTTAAAATTCTAAAAATCCCCAGCCCTGCACATTTTACAGATAAGCCCCTGACCTTTTCAATAATCATGATTAAGCCTTGCCTTTTTACAGAAAAGTACCTAAACTTTTCTGTAATTATAATTTAGCCCCTATCTTTTTTTACACCAAGGTCCCTAAACTTTTCCTAATTACATATAGGTCCCTAGATCTTCTCTGTAATTACAGAAAAGTCCTCTGTAATTACAGATGAGACCCCAAAACTTCAAATATTCATATCTTTTCAACCATCTCTCCGTTTTGGGCGATTCTTGCGCCCACGCGTTCGTGGAAACGCATAGTACCTCATGGTACTATTATTGAAGCACCATCTTTGACCTAGACACCATCAATGACACAAAACCCTCTCACATATTATATCCTTTTCCTGACAATCATGTGATGTCGATCTCACACGTCGCAATCATTGTTTACCTAGATCGAACCAATCCTGTGGTGCTAGTTGTCCAGTGCTTTCCACATGACAACGCACATCTCGCTTCAACCTTGTATCACATATTCACTCCTTTACCTGCTAACAATAAACCTTTTATATTGTATCGCTTCAAACCCCGTACCCTCCTTATATCACAAATCCAAACTCCAAACCTAGCTTTGATCAATCATCGCTCAATCAAATTTACGTTGCCGCCAAACCATCGTCTAGGTCCATTTGATTCATTTATCTGGTTTTATAAAAGTTCTCTTTTATTGGCTCTTATTGGAGTTATTGTTTCGTTGTTATCTTAATTGTTAGTTGTCTTTAATTGATCTTAGTGTTTTATCTGCAGTCGTGCATTTATGTCATACATGCTCACGTACACGTACCATCGTCATGCGTCCGACGCATGACAACCAACTTAATAAATAATAGTTTAGTTTTAGTAATTAATCAATCTAGTAAGTAATTAATAGCTAAGTCATCATTAGTTAACGATATAAGGTATAGGAGCCCTAACCTGACACACCTTGTACTTCGTACACGTGTTGCATGAACCTTTATATAGGTTACTACCTGTATGGAAGCTAATGCCACGAATGTACGAATAGCACATACACACGCTGTCCCCGTTACTTCATGCATTCATGCTCTTCTCTTCGTGTTTAGCATCTCTCATTACACCAAAAGCCATAGAGTATGATGCATCACCCCTAATGGCCTTTTTAAGGTAACAAAACCTTGTTAAAGTAAAACTGGATGCATCATCCATGTTTTGAGTCTTTTGTTCTTCATTTGGTTTCTATTGGTTTTATTGAAGTTAATTGGATCTTATTCGGCTCTTTTCGCTCTTTATTTTCTTTTGCGGTAGTTTATTTATGCGTAGTATTTTTATGCGTTAGATTACGCGAGATTAGAGGAAGAGCCAGAAAAATTCAAAGACCTGCTGAGGAATCCAAACTCAAGGACAAGACCAAGATGCAAGCTTCAAGACAAAATTTAAAGATTAGGAAAGCGATTATCAGGCAAGCCCTAACTCCCCTTTGATCATATTGATCCTATGATTGCAAAGAAACCCATTTAGAGTCTGTTTTGAAAATAAAGTATGCATGGTATTTAAAAGTGATTTACATGCTTAGTATATCCTAAGTACTTGTTGATTGCCATGCCTTGTTTTTGCTTATCCTGATTCCTTGTTAAACCTAGGAACCCACATAATTAATTCTTTAATGATGTGTTGGATTAAAATGCTACTTAGGACTTGTCACACGTGTACTTAATTAATCTTGCTCACATGCTTTTGTGTTAAAATTTGTGAGTGCTTGGTGGTGTGAGTAAATGTGAAAATGGGTGGGATTGGTGATAAAGTGCAACCCATAGTGGGGAATGTTTTGGACGGGAACAAGCGGGATAGTCCTCAGTGGGGAGGCTATCTCTGGGATGCTGCTTCTCGTGGAGGATAGCTATTGAAGATGCTTGCTTCGGTCGTATAAGGACCGGTTCATGTGCCGCCTGGCCTAGCACCCTTCGTACAGCCACAAGCCTTGTATGGGAAAGGTTTGGAACCACACCCTATTATAGCGTTCACCCGGTACCCACCTGGAGGCGGGAGTCGCAACGGAAGCCAGGAGAAGATTCGATGAGATTGGCATCGGGTCCGGCATGTGGAGACAATTATGGCCTTTGGCCTTTTTATTACATGATGATGGAAGCCCCTGGTCGGTGTTTTTCCGTGGTGGTGCCGTGGTGACGCCAAGTAGGTACGGAACCATTAGTATCCAGTCCAAGCCATGGCAGTGGGGAGGACTGGGTACCTTGTGGGGAAAGTGTACAACCTCTGCAGAGGATAAGAATCTATCCGGATAGTCGTGTTCCACGGTATTGGACAACGCAAAAGCTATGGCCACACAATGATTAGTCTTTTCTGTGTGAGTTATCCTTGGCGTGTTTTTGGAATACACCGGTTTGGAGCCGTGCGCTGGTTTCCTGCCAGCACTTAAAATTGGGAACTGGCGGGATGGATTGCATCTCCCCCAGAGCCAACCAACCCCACTAAATCTAATGACAATACCTGACTGTAGTTTGTGAACTGTTTTGTTTTCAAAAACAACCCTTGCATAAAATTGGCTTTTCGGCCGATATAATAAGCCCTCAGCCTATCCTTTGGTTATACCCTTGCATATATTTACCCCTTGTGTTAGGGTTTGCTGAGTACCTTATGTACTCACGCGTTTGCGATTATTGTTTTTAGTAGGAGAAGTCTTCGTAGGAGACGACGACGCCTTGGTTTTCGGTTCTGCTTCTCAAGTCTGCCTGTGGCTTTGGGTCATGCTTTCCGCTGTCTGTGTGTGTCTGCTTCACCTTTAGTTGACGGAAGGACTTGGATTGTTCTGCATCCTTGTCGTACCGCCACTAAAGGCTCAATATATCAGGTACTATACCTATTTACCTATTCGAAGTATGCTTGTGATTACCATATCTGTATTCCTGTGCGTATCAGCTACTGATCCAGGGACTGATACATGATGCACAGAGTACTCCAGAGATGGGGTACCACAACAGCCCAGGTTATAACATCCCGTTGTTTGATATGCATCACGCTGTAGTATTCCACATCAATAGAAAATATTAGAGTTAGGCCGATCCAGATTAATGACAATGGGGCAAATTAAAATAACAATTGAAGATGAAAAAGAATTAATGTGATGTTGATCTTACAGTCCAATAGAGGAATATTCTAGTATTGTTATCCCCATAAATTTCCTGGCTAACCTGCAATTATTTATAGAGCACAGAGCCATAAACCACAATGAAAGTTATAGCTCAACTTTGTTTAAGATTACAGCATGCTCATTAGGGCGAACATAATTGGGCGATGTCAGCTATATATGACCTTGATTATTTAGGACTTTTGCTTAGATGTGATAGACAAACATAGTGAGATTGAAGTTGTGGCCATGTCCCTCGCAAAAAAAAAAAAAAAGAAGAAGTTGTGGCCGTGTGTGACAGTTATAGGAACGATGATTGAAGCCTTGCAGATTGCCCATTTGGTTTTGTAACGAAGGTGTTCCTTTGAGATATCCATTTTGTATTGTAACCAAGCTCTCCTAGGTTGCTGGGCAGTCCCCATCCTATTCTAGGTCTAGTTTCCGCTTAAAACACAGTGGCTTTGAACAGAATGTATGAGCACAAAATTGATGATTCGTCAATTTGATAATAGTATACTTTACTTCTGGTAACATCCAAATGTGTTAATGATCTATCGATTTTTACAAGGTCTCATATAGTAGAAGGGAACAGACTTATGAAAATTGTCGTCAATACTGTCGGTAGACAACATAGATAAATGTACATGTATAAACCCTCCCAAAAAAAATCTACATGTATAAAGACAACGAGAAAATTCCTTCTAAGGCCTTAAAACAAATGCAGTTGCCTTTGATGGCCCTTCCGGAATTGAACTTCTCTATGAGGCCCGAAAAAAAAAAATTCGGTTCCTTTTGTCGCCCTTCCATTAGTTCTAGCGCTTAACGGTGTTAACTAGAGGGTAAAAGTACCATTTTACCTCTGATTAAAAATGCAGCTTGGCCTGTGATGCCCTGTTCCATTCGATCCCCAACAGTTTCCATCTGGGCAGACTCAGCATGGCGAGGAGACGCGGATGAGCATGGCTGCAACCGAACTCGAGGCAAGGAGGCGCGTCGAAGGTGCCTGGGCGCGCCAAGATCTGCGCCTGGATCCCCTACTGGCGGTGCCGGCGAGCCTGACATAACCCACCACCGCGGCGAGCTGGGTGACGTCCGCAGCCACGACAGCCCTGCCGAGGCAACGTGGGCGGGCGACACATCTGAAGGTCACAGCAAGATGAGCGATGACCGCATTCGTGGCAAGCCCTGTCGAGGTGGTGTGGGCAAGCCTGCCGAAGACCACGCCCCGCGGCGAGCGTCGTCAAGGCGGTGCGGGCGAGCCATGGTCTGCGCATTGCGGCCTCATGCCAGCGCCACTATCCTCCACTCACGTCGTGAGTGTCTTTTTTAATAGTTATATCATCTGTCGCGTGAGTTGAGATGAGATAGAGAAAGGCTGAGGGTAAAATCCACATTTCGCAATGCTTGGAAGGGATTATTCACGATAGATGTAACAGAACGCCACGGAGGGAACTGAAACCGGTTTTGCACCTTATAAGGAAGTTAAATTCCGGGAGGGCCACAGAAGCAACTGCATTTGTTTCGAGGCTATAGAGGGAATTTTCTCAACGACAATACATTTCTATACTCTTTATCTTCGTAGAATCCCGTGGCTCATATTAAAAAGGCAAAATTGTCTGAGACACACTGAGAAACAGTGGCTTCGTCCGCAACAAAACAACAAAGTCAAATTTGTCTGTAGCACACTACGATTTTGACAAGAGTTAATTTTGAAAACTCTTGTCTGTGACACACTATTACCATTTTGTCATTGTTTTTAACTTTTTATTTCGATTCATAAGATACTTTGGAATTTGAAACTTGGCACCAATGTACTTTAAAAAATAGAGCCTGATTTTTTTTCTTTTTTGCATGATTTGATCGACAAATTAAATATTAAAACAATGAGCACGCGATGCAAACAGCGGGAAAAAATGTGTCTCCATTTTTCAATGATAGATAATGCAACAATGTACGTTGGTGCTAAGTTTCAAAATATAATGTATCTTATGAATTGAGATAAAAAGTTGAAAACAATTACAAAATGGTAATAGTGTGTCACAGACAATAGTTTTTTAAATCGTAGTGTGTCGCAGACAATTTTGACTTTGTTAGTGTGCTGCAGACGAAGCCACCATTTCTCAGTGTGTCTCAGATAAATTTGCCTATTAAGAATGATCCTAGCATAACTCGTTGAAAACAAAAATTTGAATGAACGGAGACCCTTATATGTGTCCTACTCTCATGCCAGACTTCGTTCGACAGTCCATTGCCACATTAATATATGGGGAAATTTGCTACAGCACACTAGAAAGGTGTGGTTTTAGGCATAACACACTCTAATTCTTGTATTTAGCTGTGGCACACTTCAAAAGTGTGGTAATTTAGGTGCATCACACTAACAAAGAGAAATGTGTTTTTTTCAACTTTTTTATCTCAATGCACAAAACCCATTACAACTTGAAACTTTTCACAGTGATACATTGTTATACTCTCTATCCATGTGTTTTCTTTGTGGTGTAGCAAACCTTTCTAGTGTGCTGTAGCAAATATATAGAACAAGAGGCACTAAACTACTGACGTGAGCAGGGATAAAATGATTATTAAGTGCACGGAAGACGCTCAAAAATGAAAGCTGTAACCCAGCTTTTAGCTAAAATGTTTTATGAAATCGATGTAATTTGATCATGATGTCTGACCTGCCAACCTGCTTCAATGGTATTGAGATCCTGATTCCAAGAGGACCAAGCCATGATCCAGAGCTGAGCAAGGCTGAAGTCATTAGGCCTCCCAAGTGTTGGTTGCCACAAATTGATGGTGGCGTTGGTTCCATAGTATATATCCACCTCCGAAGCTGCAACAGCATGCTGCTCAATGGGAGAGCAATCAAAAGAGCATTTTTTAAAATAACCATAATCCGCAAACACGGTTATCACTAAGGCGAAGTTTTTTCGGAGCAATTTCACTAACGCGAAGATGATTGTGATTCCCAAATGAACTATACCTGGTGGACTCCCAATATACTGGTCTTGTTTGTTAGATTATCGGCGGAACGACGGTACGTATATCACGACAGATGACAAAAAATAAAACTGGAATAGAGGAGACGAAATTCTTTATTGCGAAATTCTGGTGTCAGAGTACACAGGGGGGGGGTCTCCTCAACTATTTATAGGGGTGGAACCCTAACTTCGTGTTGGGCCCAGATTCGATAAAGGTGCCCACATGGACCAGGATTCCTTCTTCTAGAAGGTGGGCCTGGCCCAATAAGAGTAGTTTTACAACACTCCCCCTTGGGCTCTTTATCGTGATAAATATGCCTCATAAAAACTCCTAAAAACCCAGTGGGAAAAATTGGAGAAAAGAGCACATATTACCACCACTTGTATGCACACATTGTCTCGTTAAAAACCTTATTGAGAAAACTTCATGTGAAAACTCATAAGGGAAAAAGAGTGCAATGTTTTTAATCTTCATGATTAATGTTTATCAATCTTCATGACTGATATGAATTATCTTCGAGATAACTCATTTAGTTCGGGAATGTGATGTACTTAGGGAAGTTCTCCCCCTGTTCCAAGCACTTCTCTAAGTCTTCTCATGCCAATACCACGCCGACACTCTTCGAGAGTGCGGGAAGGTAAGGCCTTTGTGAACATATCTGCAAGATTGTCACAAGATCGGACATGTGTTACTAAAATCTCTCCCTGCTCTTGCATTTCATGCGTGTGGAAGAATTTAGGTAACATATGCTTTGTCCTGTTCGACTTTACGTATCCCGATTGTACTTGTGCAATACAAGCTTTATTATCTTCATAGATAATTGTAGGGGATGGAGTATACGCCACTCCACTGGTCTTCATTATATGGCTTGTCATCCTCCTGAGCCAGGCGCACTCCTTTGCAGCTTCAAACAATGCGATGATCTCCGAGTAATTTGTCGATGTAGCAACCAATGTTTGCTTCGTTGACTTCCACGAAATTGCAGTTCCTCCAAATAAAAGCACATATCCCGTCTGAGATATTGATTTATGTGGATCAGATAAATATCCAGCATCAACATAACCCACAAGGGTTAATTCCCCATTCTTCTTGAAAAATAATCCAAGGTCTTCAGTTCCTCTCAAATATCGGAGGATTTGCTTGATGCCATTCCAATGCCTTCGAGTTGGTGCTGAGCTATATCTTGCAAGTAGATTAACAGCAAAAGCTATGTCGGGCCTTGTACCATTCGCAAGGTACATCAAGGCTCCAATGGCACTGAGGTATGGATATTGAGGTCCCAATAATTCCTCATCTTCCTGCTTCGGTCTAAAAGGATCTTGATCTATATCAAGTGATCTCACCACCATAGGTGATCGGAGTAGATATGCTTCGTGCATATTAAATCTCTCTAATACCTTCTTGGTATAGTTTGATTGGTGCAAGATTACCCCTTCAGGAGTATGTTCAAGTTGCAAACCTAAACAATATGTAGTCTTGCCCAAGTCTTTCATTTCAAATTCAGTCTTCAAGTATGAGCAAGTCTCTTCAATTTCATTGGTAGTACCAATAATGTTCAAGTCATCAACATAAACAGAGATTATGCAAAAGCCTTTCTCTGATTTCTTTATGAATA
This sequence comes from Eragrostis curvula, assembly GCA_007726485.1. Classification (NCBI taxonomy): domain Eukaryota; kingdom Viridiplantae; phylum Streptophyta; class Magnoliopsida; order Poales; family Poaceae; genus Eragrostis; species Eragrostis curvula. Next base: position 3,797 of record RWGY01000288.1, on the reverse strand, counting down.
CACAAGGACAATCTTCATTCTTCACAAATCCCTTTTCCAAGAGAAATGTAGTGAGCTTGTTGTACCACATTCTCCCTGATTGTTTCAAACCATATAGTGACTTCTGTAATTTGACACTATATAATTTGCGGTCATCTTCATTTGGGACTTTAATACCTTCTGGAACTTTCATATAGATTTCTGTATCTAATGTTCTATATAGATATGCTGTGACCACATCCATAAGTCGCATCTGCAAATTCATATTCACCGCCATTGAGATTAAATACCGGAATGTGATTCCATCCATTACGGGAGAGTAGGTTTCTTCGTAGTCAATGCCAGGTCTCTGCGTGAAACCTTGCGCTACGAGTCTCGCCTTGTATCTAGTCACTTCATTTTGAGCATTTCTCTTCCGGACAAACACCCATTTGTGACCCACTGGTTTAATGCCAGTTGGTGTAAGGTTTACACTACCAAACACTTCTCTTTTCTTCAGCGAGTTTAACTCTGCATAGATTGCATCTTTCCACTTTGGCCAATCAGGACGCTTCTTGCATTCCTTCATTGATTTTGGTTCAGATTCCAAATCAATTTGTGTTGCAATCGTTTCAGCAAAGTATGTATTGACTTCAAGTGTCTTTCTATTATATACCACCCCCGTCTCAACATAATTCGTTGAGTTTTCATTTTCTTGATCCTCATTATCGATAGATACATTGAGGTCAGGAATTTCCGGTATCCCTTCGTGAGATTCATGCATATTCTCACTTGGGTTTAATTCGTCAAGTCTCACCACTTCATGTGGATCACTTTCACCTTCTTTGGTTTTCTTTTGAGCAGTTTGCTTAGGCTTCTTCTCCGCAGGACATCTCCTAGGAGCTTTAGCTTGAGCTTGTACTCTTGGCTTCTTGGGTGCCCTTGTAACCCGTTCACTCCCCCTCTTCCTAGCATTCGTTGCTTTTATGGAAGAAGGTTGGAATTCCATATATTCATCCTCTTCAAATGGGATTTCTATTCTTTCAGGAGCATTTACAGCCGGTATATGAGACTTCACAATGTCTCTTGTATTGGTGAAAGCTTCAGGCAATTCATTAGCAACTCTCTGCAAGTGGAGTATATTCTGAACTTCGAGTTCAGCTTCTTTAGTGCGAGGATCCATTCCTAGGATTCCTTTAGCATCCCAATCTATTTGCCGGCATTCTTCTCTAGAGAGATACTTTCCTCCCCCTAATGCCGGGAAATGATCTTCATTAAAGATACAATCAGCGAACCTTGTAGTATGCAAATCTCCAGTGGAGGGTTCTAAGTACTTGATTATGGACGGACTTTCATATCCAACGTAAACTGCGAGTTTCCGTTGTGCGCCCATAGCAGTTCGCTGAGGTGGAGGGATTGGAATGTACACATCACATCCAAATCTCCGTAAATGGGAAACATTTGTTATTCTACCACGCACCAATGCTAATGGTGATTCTTCATGTGTAGCAGATGGTCGTAATTGGATAAGTGCTGCTGCATGCAACACCGCATGCCCCCAACAAGAGGTAGGCAATAAGCAATTCTGTAACAATGGTCGAGCGATCAATTTGATCCTCTTGATTAATGATTCTGCAAGACCATTTTGTGTATGCACGTGTGGTACGGAGTGTTCCACTTTGATGCCCATACTCATACAATAATCATCAAATACCTTCGATTTAAATTCTCCAGCATTGTCCATTCGAATGGATTTGATTCTATGATCTGGAAAATGTGTCTTCAATTGTATGATCTGGGCAGTCAATCGTGCAAATGCATGGTTTCTAGTAGATAATAGACATACATGGCTCCACTTCGAGGAAGCGTCTCTTAACACCATGAAGTAGCGGAAAGGCCCTGATAAGGGACTAATTGGTCCGCATATATCACCTTGAATTCGTTCAAGAAATGACATAGATTCTGCTTGAATCTTAAGCTGCGAGGGGCGAGTGAGTAATAAGCTTCCCCTTTGCGCATGCAATGCACAAGAAATCTGCTTGATTTGGGAAATCTTTTGTCTTCAAATTATGCCCCGTTGCATTCTTCGTAATTCTCTGCATCATATTAAGGCCAGGGTGACTAAGACGGTCATGCCATAATCTATATGCTTCTTGATTGGTAAAGATTGAAGCGTTTCCGCTTTTCACAGGATCGAGTCGGAAGTGCTGATGAACAGACACAACAGTACATCACATAAAAAGCACAAATTTTACATCTTTAAGTTATTACATCAAGTACAAGTGTTTCAAAACACGGGAGTACACAGCGGAAGTCTGATGATAGATAAATAACTACTACTCTCGACGATACAAAGGCCGCACATCGAAACCCTGCGATGTGGACCTGCTGAAAGCTCCACCAAACATCAGCGGAAGCAAGAACAAACCTGCACAAAATCATAAAGAGTCAAACCCTGAGCAACTAATACTCAGCAAGACTTACCCGTCAACGTGGCTAACTACAGCCGACTCCTAATATGCAAAGGCTACAAGGGGTAGGCTGACTCGATAGCATAAAACCGCACTAATTACTTGGTCTTACTTTCAAGTTTTATTTCAGATTAAGTACTTAACCAATAAAACAGTGCACTTATCTCTAAAACAGGTATAAAGTAACAATACATCAGCTAAGCAATATAACAGTAATACAAGATAAATATAACAGTACTAGTCATCATCATCAAGCATATCACACTACGATGTGACTCAGTGAACAAGGTTGCTCTTGACCGAGAGCGGCGGCATCGATGTACATCCTGCAGGAGAAAACCTGACCACACGACATATGCAGCACAAAGGCACCACATATGGCAACCTTTTACAAAGCCCCCGCAAGGCCGAAATCTAGCTGCTGCTCACGGCGAATCATCAGGCCCCACACGACACCCGGCCCCGCCGTTGCCTATGGTCCCATTTCCCCGAAGCAGCAGGGTAAGGTTCGTCCCCACGATTGCTAAGCTACTAGGTTTACTAGGCCCATAAAACACTAGCATGTGATCAGTACGTTCGAACTTGCTCAACAGGGACAACAACGGACGGTCCTTAACCGACACAGACGGGGCTACCACCTTGAAGGCCCAGCCTTCTCCATCCATCCTATACAAACAATTCCCCGTCCGGTCTCAACAAATCCTAAATTCTGCTAGTACAATCCAGGGTGATTCCTATCTTGCAAGTGGGACCTACCACTCGACTTCTACCGTCTGCTAGCCACTAAGCCTAGCAAGTTCTAACGTTAACCTAGAACCAACTACTACAAAATAGGACACAAGGTAAATCTGGAAGGGAGTCCTAATGCAATTCTATGGGTTTCACATCAACTCCTAATAAACCTAATGCACAAACAATTACTAGCCCCAATTAAGTGATAAATAAAAATCTAAATAGGTAGGCATGCACCGGGGCTTGCCTGGGGCTGCCACGGGGTTAGTATACTCTCGACCAAACTCCTAGTCAGAATCCTCCTCCTGTACTGCTCTGCACATGCACGTGGTTCACCTCCAATCCTATACGTTATGACAAAAATTATGTAAGTTAAATGCAATGCATAAGAGATATGCTGCAGTTGACAGATTTTGACTTAATAATTAAGTGGACATTCATTTACGAGTGAGAGCTAAACTGAGGTGGGTTCATTAGAGGGTCTGGTTCACTGATGACAGATTAGAAATTGATTTACTTTGTATAGAATCGCCTCCTGAGAAAAGAAGGAACACTTCATTGATTAACATGAGTTGTACAATTAAATTTCAGGACAGGAGACAAACTTGAATTATGGGTGTGTGTGACATACAGCAG
>RWGY01000287.1:38349-225958 GCA_007726485.1 Eragrostis curvula | reverse complement strand
TTTAGAATCCTTAACTGAATTCTGAAATATTCATTCGAAACATCAAAGGGCTCTAGGAGACGCTACTGAAACTCTGAAATATTCTTCCCGAGCGTACAACGTTGGGGAGACTGAATCTCCGAAATCCCTCCTGTTCTTAACGTGGAGACTGAACCTTCCATTTAGAATCCTTAACGTGGATTCTCCCTTCCTCTCTCCTCTACGGCCATTTGGGATTCCCCAGTTCCGGCTGAAACTCTGAGAGACTGAACCTCCGAAATCCCCCCTGTTCTTCTTCCTTCCGACTGAATCCGGGGAGGATGGCGGCGAAGACGGTGTCGTCGCCGTGGAGGAGCTGCAGGCGTCTGGGGAGTCCATACTGCGGCAGAAATAGCGCCTCCAGAGGTGATCCTAGTTAAGAATATTCTGCCTCCGGTCCATGGCAGGATCTACATGACAACCATCTGTTGGCGCGTTCTTATGTTAGATTTGGCAGCCTCAAGCATTTCTGTTATCCCACTTCTTGCCAGTTTGAGGACAAGCGACTTCAAGCTTTCATGTGGAGAGGATTCTGGGCTCGTTCTCATCCACGCGGAGGGATCTTTGTTCGATGTATGGCACTGCAAGTGGGATAGCAATGGGCACACGATTGGCTGCTGGTCGTTGATGCAGTTCGTGTGCATGAGGCGTGCAATCGTCATGAGAATGTCATAGTGCTCGGAGCTGATGGTAATCTTGAATACGTGTTCCTGGGGCTTGAGGTAAGTCGGGTTCTGGTTAGTGTGCATATAAAGAGCAGGACTGAGAAGGTATATGATGACATGAAGCAACATGATATAGACTTGGTAAGAATATTTCCCTTCATGATGGTTGGGCCTCCGATCTTTCCAAGATCAAGGGAGGAAAATAATCAAGAGGAAAATCTCAAATAATGTTTCCAAGTATGACCTCTTTCTTGTAGTTTGTTTGCTAGCTATGTCTGTCATAGTGGTATGCTTTTGTTTCCGTAATGAGGTAACAGAAATGATGTACTTGAAAAGAGTTGTAAGGGTGTGACCATATGATGATCTCATTTAGAACATAGAACCTCATCATTTGAGGATGATCATCTCTGTCTAGTTGGCAGGTTATGTAATTTAATTGATATATGCACTTCAGTTTTAACTTCCTTCAATGTTTGGTCCTCTCGTTGTTATCATTTCCTTTTTAACAATTCCTCAAACAACTACTCACACAAATAAATTGGCGAAAGACATTAATAGCACTACATTTAAAGTTTCTTTCTTTTTCCCACCTAAAACACATAGCCAATCTAATTCTCTGTTCTGGTATAGTTTGCTCAAGCTTCTCTAGTATTCTAGAGATACTATGAGCAGGTGAACATGATTTATCTCCATTTAACTGCATAAGCTATTTTCTTCTTGTGCCTTTATGTCTTTATGGTGTACTTTGATTTATTATGGGCTTTCTTTGATTTATACGGGTCTTCTAGCTGGTACCTTTCACTCAACTGTAAAATCTGATTATCTTTCTCGGCTTACTGATAAGCAAGCTCATTTAGTTGTTATTCCTCTAGTTTACCTTAATAGACAGTAATGCATCTATGGTTGATAATGAAAGCCTAAGTAGCTAAATTCATATTTGCAATTACAAATATAAAACTAGCTTACGATAAGCCTTTCCGTTGTATCATTCGTCATCTGATAGCATTTTCTGATGAATCATTATCTGAATCACTACGTTATGCTTTTCGTTTTGTGAAGCCAGTTAAAATTACTTGGTCCGTTGAAGTAACAGAATATGTGATGGCTGGCTGGTTGCTTGAGTGCCAAATACTATTAACTCTATAAAAAAAAAATAGATGTCATCTAGCTCACCAAAATTTCATGCTTCATATAGTTCAGATCTTACACCAATAAGGAATGGATTTAGTAGTTCAGGGTGCAAAATGAATGGTTTAGACCAAGGCTATTTTAAGGCCACCTAGCGTGACTTTGTATTTGACTGTAGTATTCCTCCTTTTTTTTCGTTTTGTTTCTTCATGTAAGATACTACATATATGGCATGGCAAAATAGAAACAACTTTGTCCAGGCCCAAACTTCATTGTCTTTTTATGATATTCATCTTCACGTTGTCTTCCTTACTTCTGTTGAGCACCTGGAATGATTCATCTGGGCCAAATTAGACGTGTCAGATAATGGCAAAACCAACTGAGGAAATTTTCAGATGTTCAAATTTTCTCTGCCAGTAAAGTAGTATATAGATAGAAATTAAACATTGGGCACATGGAATATATTGACCTTGTATGGTGACTATGAATAGTCAGATCTGAGACGGCTGACTGTAGATCATTTCTCGTTGTAAAATGTTCAGAGGCAATCGGTTGCTTAGGTTGATAGACCTGCTGTAGGCTAACCCAACCTTTAATATGACCTTATGTTGTCGTTTTGCCCCCACCTTTATTGTTCAGAGCTTGAACTGACCTGAATACCTCTGAAGTTTTGTTTTCAAGTTGCTGATCATCTGGTGGATGCGGACCATGGGGCTGTCTCTGCATTTTCCCTTCACTGCAATACTAATCTTTCTTGCGAAACATGAGGATAATATCCCTTGGGCACCCATGCGATTAGTATCTAATGTTATTTTGTCTTCCTTTTGAAGAGGTAATTAGGTTATTTATAAGAAAGAGCTGTTTTAGCACATGCAACTGCTACAGGAACTTATATGGTTTTTTGTTCAAATTTAAATTAATCATCACCCTGTTCGGCAGGCTGCAGCTGCGGCTGCGGCTGCAGAAAAATAACTGCGAACACTGAAGTTGCTGCTGAAGAAATAACTGCGAACATTGTAGAACATTGTAGCTGCTGCAAAACAGCTGCTGCGAGGTGAACAGGGTGCATATCGAGTCGGATTCTCCCTACCAAACTCACCTGCTTCATCATTAAGGCACACGGTACAAATTATGACTATCAATTATCTTCATCCAAAAGCACATGTACATTCACACCAGACAGACATGTATCAATATCAATATGCTTTCGTTTGCAACAGCATAAATCTTACGCTTTCATCCACCAAGTAAATTTTGAAAATATACGTTCTAATGAAACATCAAGGACGATAGGAACACTTCACAAAACAGAGAAACACATGCCGCTGCTCAGATTTTAGTACAACAAGGATTCTGAAAATGGCATAATAAAAAGGTAACCACTCACTGAAATATCACCTTGAAGAACAAAGGAGTAGAACAATGTATTTCACTACATGTATTTGCAATATTATTCCTTCTGCACAAAGGAGTACAGCAATACAGCATCAGTTCTGGAGAGGATATCAAGAAGCAAAGGCAGACACAAAGCAATACAAAATTTTACAAACTTCACAGAAACAACATAGTTTCTGAATAACTAAAATGCCTCCGGTAAATTCTAACGGCATGTTGTGGCCATGAAAGTTTCACATATTCTGGCCAGCAGAACTACACCAAAAAAGTAACTACTCACTGAAATATATCACCTTGAAGAACAATTAAACAGTGTCTTCAAGTAACAGCCACGAAGTGCTCGGATTTCCTCCAACAATCAGTACCAAGAGAAAAAAGAACATTTCGAATAATCAAATTCAGCTGACTACGTGATACATGCAAAACATCTGGCATCCCTACACACATAATCAAGATGGACAATGTTTAAGAGTGATACTAAGCTTGAAGTCCTGTATGCTGTTCGTTCCAGCCATCTTGTTTCTTGATATTCATACTACTGAGCACAAATTTAACCTTCTCTTCTTTAAGGCACAACAAATCTATTAAAAGTGCCATTTTACCAATTGTAAATGCCAAAACAGGAGTTTGTTGCTTCCACTTATTTCTCCTATCTCAGGTTCAGACAGAATCTGATGTCATGGGTCCAGTACCGGACCCATGAGAACTAGCTGCTGACAGGCACAGTGCGCTGAGCAAAACTGAGCAACTGCTTGCGCTGATCCTCATTGGTATGGGGGAGACTGGCACGCAGAAGTTCTACCGGCATTTCCCTACTTATAGCTGCTGCGGCGGCGGGCGCAGTATGAACCACAATATCAAATTTACTCATACAGTACTGCGTAAGCAGCCCAAAGAAGGCGTCAAATGATGCTTGCCACAGAGCTCGGTTCTGCATGCTGTAGGTAGAAGCAACATGCTGATTAGTGAGTAGCTCCGTTGCTCTATCCAGTACAGATTTTATGATGACAGAAGCCCAATCACCAGCAGGTGATCCAAGGGGCCGAAGAGGTGGTTGCAATGACGAACATACAATAGCTGCAAGGCAAGCACTGAGATCGCTCAACTCCATCCGACAAACACATGCAGATGTAGCACTTGCAAGTTTGGTTATTGTCTCAGCTGCACTGATATCCGAGGGCATAATACCAAAAATAAATCTCAGATGCCGGAATACTGCCATGCAAGCGATCCTTGCAAGCTCACTGCCTGAAGTAACAAGTTCAAGGTAACGGGAAAGTAGTTTCCGACCCTTTGGTAGAGTGACTATGCGGAGAAACACAAGATCGTCATTTGAAGACAAAGGTGCGTTCTTGTTAGGTGCAAGTGGATCAACTAATTGCAGTGATTCTGCCAGCTTCTCAAGGAGAGCCTGTCTTCTGTTGCGGAGTTGCAAACCACCATCTTGCTGTTGGTTAAATTGTAGCAAGCGATCAATATCATCTACATCAAGTAGTAGGCAAAGTCCATCTTCAATTGTGATCCTAGCAGCCAGCATAGGTTCTTGATCAAGAGGTTTTGATGCAGATTTTTCAATGTTATCGCTAGGTGTAGAGGCTGGTTCAACATCAAGAAGTGGGCGAGGCCTGCGAATCGAAGAAAATGGAAGCCTACCAAGAGCATCAACTTGGAGATAGGCATGTGGCTCATCCCTACTGCGTGTGCGGGAAGATGGATCTCTAATCAAGGTTGGACAGAAGTGGTGCTTTAGTTGTGCACCTGCTGATTTTTTAGACAAACAAGCTTGATGGTAGTAATCATCAATATATGGGTCATTGATATGAGTGGCAGCTTGCTGCATCCGTGCAATGTTCTCAATTTCTTCAGTGGACATGTACTTGGACCTGAATCGTGGCCACCCATTATCCATCCTCATATGCTCGTAACCTTGGTGAGGATATCGTTGCCCCTGCCTTCCATGGTGCAGCATTGATCTTGCCCTTGGATCACTCAAGTCAGGCATAGCGAAATTTGCATCAAATCTACTCATCACTTGTGATGGAGGATGCTGAGGGCCAAACATTTGCATGCTTTGTGGCGGGGAGTGCTGGGGACCAAGCATCTGTGCATGCAATTGAGAGAAATGTGGTGGAGACTGTTGAATTGGTAGCATCCCATGTTGTTGGCGAGGTGGTGGCATTTGAGGTGGCATCGGTCCATTTGGACGGTGCATTTGATGCTGCATGCCTGGCATAAACCTGGGACCATTACCCCGCATTGGTCCATTATTCAAAACATGATTTTGTGACACATTTTGAGTTGCCAGGCCCATTGAACCCATATGAGCCAGATCCCTACCAAATCGGGGTCCTGGAGGTGTACTTCCATGAGGGAACTGAGGAAGAGGTAGATCATTTTGTGCAGACATAGGCATCTGGAATGCAGTGGGAGGGGATGGCATGCTCATATGGTGTGGCTGACCAGGTGAAGAATGAGATGCTCCACCAGATGGAGGATACGAAATGAATGATTTGTTAGGAACAGGAATTGGTTCAGTATTACTGTACTGAGGCTCTTGTTGAGGGTATGATGATGTTCTGTGCAACGGAGATGGCTTTGCTCCAAGAGTAGGTTCACTAGGATTGTACTGAGCATCTTGCTGTGGAGATGAGGATGTCCTGTACAGTCTTGAATCAATGAAGTTAGCTGACTGTGGTGGTTGAGACCACCAATTCTTCTTATCGAACCCTTGTTCAGTGTCCAGTACAGGCTGTGTAGGCCAATATGAAGATTCGGACTCTTGCGGCCAGTCTGCATTGGAACCTACATACATTTAGAATAAATGTCAAATCACTAATTAAAGAAACAGAGCAAATCAAAGAGTGAAATAAAGCAATACCTAGAATCAGAAAAGAGAGCAAATCAAAGATTGGAATAATGAAGATAACAAATATCATATATTCATCCCATTGGTCATAAATGACAAGGCTACTTCAAGCACCCCTCCATTTCTGATTTGGGAGATGCATTTTTGTTGGGAATTAAGGTATGAAACAAAAAAACCGAGTGGTCTATGGTGTTATTGTCTTGGGAAAATGAGAGAACATAGTTGTGCGGGTGTTTACTTACATAAATTTAGGACAGAATATTGCGAACTAAAGCGCAAAAGATATAAAATAGAAATGAAATTACATGCATGCCTTAAGTTTTGAAAGGAGCACATCAAATAGTAATGGTTGCTATAGAAAGCAAGGAATACGCATAATTTTACTAAGTTCGTGATATTGGACAGTCCTGTGAATTATGTTTTATATTTCAACAAGCTCCTTACACATCCATTGTTCAAACACATTTATCATCTGGAGACTGAAGCATATGTACTCAAGAATCATATCAGCAACAATTGAAGAATATAAAGGTAACTGAGTGATATGGGTAGCTACTTACTTTGTCTAGAAACAGATCCCCTGTGACTAACTATCCCCGGCTGCTTTGGTTCATTAACAATTCTGGTCAGCTGAAAGTTAAGATAGTTGCATCAAATAAGTCAACCTTAACCATCAACAAAGAGCAAATACAACAAGACAAATGCAAATAAGAAACACATTTTGAGGTAAATGTAAAAACAAATTTTGCAACTCATGTAATCGAATGTGATAATAAAATTTATGTTCTACAATCCTTTTCAAAGGACTCAAGCACATGTTCTGTCAAATCAATCCCAAAACCAAGTGTCTGCATATTGGAACATGGCTCGAAAGAGTAAACTTTCAAATAAAGCAGACCTTGTTGAATGTTCCAGCTAGATCATCAACATCAGTAAACGAACCCAAACCTTCATCCTGCAAAAGAAAGTTTGATCAACATGAGCGGTTGATAGGTGCTGTGAGGCAAAAGAATATGCTGCAGGTCCATGCTAGATCTTTACTGGATGAACATTACGGTTACACAGTTAATGAACAAAAGCAGGACAGTAAAGAGCCACATCAAGTATTAAATAAATAAGATAAAGCTAGGCGTTGCTTGAGTGTACAAACTGAAATAAACAATGCAGTCAACAATAATATATGTCTGTGACATGATTGCTCCCACAAACATAAAATTGATTATGTTTCAGGCTTTCTAGGCTCTAGCAAAAGAAGACAATGCCAGCTTTCTAGGAACACATAACATATTTGGCCATTTGACTACATGAGTTTCCCAGGGCACCTAATGACATGAAACAAAATGGAAACATAAAAGGGCAAAAACATAGTGGTACGCTTATTTCAATGAGAACTGCCCCTCATATCCAGAAGCTCAAAACCTTCTAACATAAAAGGAAGCTTTATAGTAATGGTAATGTCCAACATTTATTCGGCTTATAAAGTAACCAATATGGCGCTTATTCATTGTAGCTTTTGGGGCATCATTCATCACTTTGAACACACGTGAGGTTTGTTAAACATAGAGATGGATTGTCTATGCTACCTCTAACAGATTATCCCCTCCATAAGGAGGGTACTCCTCATCGCCTGGCCTAATAAATGCATCACCACCACCATCATCATCCAATCCACCTAGCTCAACCTCCTCGACCACATTGTTGCCAAAGAATGCATACTGTGATGCGTCAAATTTGGTATCGCCTGCATCGAGATATTAAAGAATCCAGCAATCACTATTAGATGCTACAGCATAAAAAAGCAAAAGAAAACACTAGATAGAGCAGCCCAATGAAAATAGTTACAGATTAAAACAGCCAAAAATGAGTCCACCGTGGAATGTTAGACAGAGGGTGAAGAGATGAGCAATCATCAAAACGTCTTAAACTATTATTAAAACAATAATTAAGAACCATACGAGTGCTAAAAAAACTATTACTACATGTCATAACCCACACAAAATGCAATCTGCAAGTAAAAGCACAACTAGTTCGCTCAAAGAAGCTTCAGTTACAGAGTTAGGAGTACTAGGGTGATTCCAAACTACAGCAGACCAAAATTGATTCTACAATAGGAAACTAAGCTCATCAACTAGTATACTCCAATTAATGCTGCAGACTTCAACTGCCATGAAAAACATGGAAACACCGCAGCCCTTTCAAAATTATTAGCTTTATTGGCTCGTTCAGTCAACTAGAGAACTGAACCTAATCAAAGGCGGCGAGCGTTGGCGGGTTAATTCACCACTCGGACCAAATCATTGAATCAATGAACATCATATCCCTAGCAAAGAAAATCCATTGTCTTATTTTAGAATCTGATTCATTACGAAATCACGATTTATTGCTACTACAACGAATCGAACACACGGAAGGTCAACAGAGGGAAACATGGTTCCACCAGAACCCAATCGCTATCACAAGAACCTCTTCCCCCGAATGATAATAATGCACTCTAACGGGAATCTCGATAAACTATGGGGAAGAAATCGACTGAGTACCTGATTCCATGGCGCTCCAAAAAATTCTGGAAAACAGGCTGCTACGAGCAGAACATCCCCACCAAGATCTCCAAGAACCGAATCCTCCCGCGGCCGGATTGGATTAGCGCCGGGCCGCAAACAAATCCGCAGCTAACTGCACGGAGAGCAAGAAAGACATGGATCTGATTTGGTAGCTCGCATCAACGAGAAGGCCGGAATGAAACTCCTCCGAGAAAAATCCAAGAAAGTTTCCTTACCACCAAGAGAAATCGAGCTGGATGGATCTCTGGCCCGCTCCACGCCAATCCAGGAGACGGTGAGGTGGACAATTAGTACGGCGAGAGAAGAATTGGAGGTGCGCGCTTACGCGGGCTGGGAGCGGGAGGCCCCTACGGTGGCGGCGCTACGGTGGCGGCGCGGGCGAAGAGAGGGGTCGGGGGCTCGACGCAACGGAGAGGTGCCCTAGAGGTGGAAGGGAAGAAGCCTTTTTCTGTTTTTTTTTATTTGTTTAATTTTTCTGACAAAGCACCGGCCCTAGGATAGGGGCATTATCTCTGGATTTTCTTTTCCCCGATGGAGCAGTAGCATTATTTTCACAGAAGAAAAATACAGTTCGCGTATTGGCCCAGTAGCAGTGCCCGGTATTTTTATGTGCCACAACATCATCCACACTCACTCCAGTTCTCTCTGTAATGCATGCATGCCCTTTCTTTTTGTTAACCGCACCACTCTCCAGGTAAATCAGTACTTAAGAAGTTAACGAATCCATTCCTATTTTCTTCTTTGCTCAAAAAGAGAATCAATTTATCGAAAATTAAAAATGTACGTTTTTATTGAAAAAAGGTACCAAAATATCCGTTAAATCTACCAGCAAAAGGATGGTGAAACAATAGTTCAACATAGCATGTAAAAGTTTTTGCCTTAAGTTTTATCCTTAAAAAATCTGGGAGGAATAGAGAAAAATTCATCTCCAAGAATTTGAGAGCAACTATCGCCTAAGAGAATACATAGAATAATTGATAAAAATGACAAAATGTTGGGGGTTACATGAATTTGTAATTTTTATACCATAGTACTAGGTATCCTAAGGAGATGTGGAATACATGACACAAAGTTTAGGTTTGATGAAACCGTAAATGTAATTTGTAGCTTGTTTGCTAAGTCAGATTGTGAACATGAAAGATAATAATTTTGCTTTAATTTTAAGGTGTGCAATAGGGTGTTTGTATTTCGATGGACTTGTCAGAAGTATAATATCAGTATAATGATACAAGCATGAATAAATTAAACTAGTACTCTTTACACAAAACTATTGAGAGCCACATCTAGATCAAAATTAGCAAAGTGGATCATACCAATAAACTTACATACCATAATTTAATTGTTATAACAATTACAAATTTACAATGGCACTATGTTCTCCAGGCGTACTAGTAATGTCAAGGGTTACACTGGGATAAGAACTGCAAGCAAGAAAGCTACAGGGTGAGAAAGAAAACAAATCAAGCTGGTCCAAGCTTTAAAAACATGAACAACTGAAAATGTTTCAAGGGACATGCGAAAGTGAACATCACCAAACTGGAACAGGTGGAACTCCCTGATGTCATTCTAATTATTGTTGCCTCCTTTTCATTTGCCACCACACATTTTGTGGATGAGGGAGGTTTTGGAGCTACTTGTGCTATCCTGTACTAACTCATTATAAAAGGGGAAGGAGTGAACACAAAAAATGTCTTCTTGTGTTCTTATATGTTGACATTTTCTAGACACGATTCGACTACACAACATGACAAAATTACCATCGCACGTTGGTCCATAAAAATGGGAACATCTCCAGCAAAAGTAGTTACGGGCCACCTGTTGGTAGTTCTTGTTTTAGGAGCAATCAATCGACCATAATTAATTTGACATGCAATCGACCATAATTAATTTACCCATTCAACACATTGCTGCTACTCTTGAGGTCCTTGATCAGGTGCCGGTTTTATCATGTCGGCGGTGCCGCCGAGCTTTTCTTTGGCACCTTATAGTGGATGACAAGGTCCTTTTCATCCACCTGGTAAGCCAGAGCATGATTAGACTAATGACTAATCGAAGGGCGCTTGAGCTGCCGACCTCGTGTCTCTGTCACGTCAAATGCCTTTTTTTTTTTAGGGGATGTCACGTCAAATGCCTGGGTGGCGTTGTCAAAAGATAGCGAGGCCCAATCTGCGCCAGCTTACTGTGGGCCTGAGTGGCCTAGGGGGGGATGGCCCATTTAAGCAGCAGCAGCCCACTTTGGTTCTTTTTCACTAAACAGTGGCCCCTTCCAGCATCTCCGCGAACAGCAGAGACTGACAGCGTGTTCGGTTGGCTGGGAATCAGCCAGCGCTGGCTGGTTCCCTCTCGCTACAGTAACTCGTGAGAGGGAACCAGCCAGCGCTGGCTGGTTCCCAGCGAACCGAACAGGGCGACGCTCTGCCGAAAACAGTCAAAAACTGAAAAGGGGTTTAGCGTTACTGATGAATCACAAGGTCATATCTTAAAAACAGGTTTTCATTATCCTGTCACTTGTGTGCATTTCCTCTGGGTAGCCCTTTGACACCCGCGGCGTGAGAGGCGATCGATTATTAACATAAGTCCGGCTCAACTTAAGAGGCGAGCCTGTTTGGAAACATCAACCACGGATGACGACATCCCAGTCTTGATGAAACATGGGAGCGTACCAGATGCACACGCAGCGAAATGATCCCAATCGAGCTCGCTGTTTGAAAACTTAAACCTCTGCTTCCTGGCCATGTTTGCAGAGAGTGCTTGTATCCAGATATATGACGAGTCAATAAAAAATATACACAGATACAGTAACAACGGGGAAAAGAAAAATAAATATTCATGATCAAGTATTACGAGTCACACCTGAATGCCAATCAGATGAGCAGGAAATAAATACATATATGATTTTTCCTGGACGTTGGCCGTCGCCTGCTTCACAAGCAGTCCGGCACTTGCAATACCGTTTTCTTATACCTTTGTCGCCTCCTCATTCTGCCCAAGTCCTATAGACAATTCACATGCTTCCAGGATACTATATGCAGCACCATGCTATCGACTAAGATAATATAACAGGGTACCGCTAAAATTGAAGAAGAAAATTTCAGTCCATTGCCCTCTATCTGTCCTATGACCCCATTTCTTTTTTCTTCTTTTTTTTTTCCCCAAATGTAATGATGGTCCCAATTTTGTACCTAAGTCCTGAGACCGTAAATGAGATGCTGCAACTAATAATAGGTAGTCAGGTGCAGTGATTTGGCAGAGGTCATCTGCCTGTCCCCGTTGGAAGGTCTAGCCTAGGTTATACTTAGTTACTTACATATGATGATGGGCTACAAGGGGTTGGTTAGGAACATGACTCTTCAATTTGTTATGATGATATAATGCCGAATTTTATTGCAAATACAGCTTTGGGCTGTACAACAATAGTGAATTAAGTTAAAATACTTTCATATGAAAACCCTCATATGTTATCAGGGTACCAGCTATAAGACTTAGACTAATTGTGCACGAAAGCTACACTTGCATTTTAAGACTTCTAAGCTTGTCTGCGGGAAAAAAAAGACTTATAATTTAGAGTTCTCACAGAGTTACAGAATTTTGAGATAAGTAATCTGGCATATAACTTCCAGCCAATCTTTATGACCTTATTGCAACAGAAATAGAAGGACATTATAAACCCACAGCTAGCACGGGGGAACATGAAGTTAACTGAAGATGAACAGCCTTGTTGGTAAGTCATCTTGATAACGTCAATCCTTCAGTGACGGGAAGACAGGCCAAATCGTCATCAAGGGATGGATTGCTTCAAGCTGCTGATATTGCTCATACTCATATACCTTTTCCACTGCCCTGGTAGCAATACGAATGCAGAAAAGTGCACGTCTTATCCACACGAATACAAACTCTGCATTGTCGCCTACTGCAGCCAAATAAACAACATTGGGTCCAGTGTTCCAGTTCCAAGAAGAATTTGCAATTGCAAGGTGACCAAATGCTTGATGCAGACAGATTGTATCAACTTGCTTCCATTTGATTGTGGTTGCACTGTATAGCCATACGCAGAGCTGAAACCCATTCACTTGGACGAGATAAAATCCAGAACCCGCATCAGGGCGGGACATACGGGTCGTTGGATACGAATAGAAAATTCCGTCCGGGAGTCTGATGCAGTACAGGTTCATGGATGGTAAACTTAAGCAGAGAACGTGACCTGCCATGCCGAGAATGTAGATCTTGCCGGAGGCGAGCAGGAACCGCACTTGACTTATCCTCGTCCACTGTGGAGGCAGATCTTTTATGTTTGAGATGCGTTCTTCTCCCCAGGCTCCAGCTTGTAACTCGGATACATAGACCAATGCTCGACTATAGTGGAGGTCGTCGAACATCAGAGTCACCGCAATGCACGACCTGCCGTCGCCGCCTTGCTCCGGGAGCAGTACATGTCTGAAGCAGCGGTCCATTACCGAAGGAATGGGCCTGAGCGCGGCTGTTCCTCGCGCATGGTGCAGCGGGCTGAAGATATGGAACCTGCGCTCGCCGCCGCGGCGGCCCGCGGCGACGATGAGGCGCCCGTTGCGGCAGTCCGACACGGACAGGGTGGCGTCCTTGCCGACGTCCGCCTTGAAGTCGTCGTGGATGCGGGCGAGCGCCGAGGGCCGTCGCATCGGCACGAAGCGCATGCTCCGGTGGTTGGAAACGGCGAAGAAGCCGAGCGGGCGGGGCGGGTGGTGGCGGTGGTAGCGGCGGAGGAAGACGGCGTCGGAGACGAGGCGGAACCAATGCTTGGAGACGAGGGCGGCGCGGACGAGGTCGGCGAGGACGTCGAGGCAGAGAATGATCTTATGGAAGAGATCGATGTGGCCAAACACCGATTCGGCCGCGGCCGCGGATGCCGCCGTCGCCGGCGGGTCGTGCCGCTTCCTCTTCCGTTTCGGATCCATAGCCGCCACGCTGCTCAGATCGGAGAAGAGAAAGAACTAGGCATTTCTTTTTTCCTTTCTTTTTGAGTCAAGAACTAGGCATTATTATCCTATCAAAAAAAAAAAAAAACTAGGCATTATTTAGAACCGGAACAAGAGTGGAGCAGTGTTCTTTGGCCCATGTGAGGTCGTCCGGCCCAGTAGTGTATTGGCCCACGCTCTTCTTCGAACGTGTAAGTTACACGGCCCGTGCCGATTTTCTTCGATCTTCTTCTTCTTCTTTTTCCATCTATATAAGTTATTATGTGTGCTAAAAAAAAAATCTATATAAGTTATTATGTAATAAAAAAAAATCTATATAAGTTATTATTCTATTATTCCTAAAAAAGTTATTATTATATTTCTCTTTTTCTCCATTCATGTTTTCTGGGTATTGCGGCCCAACTTTTTCAAGGCCTGTCACAAGAGGTACACTATCTAATAATAACTTATTTGTTTTTACATTTTTTTCTAAATAAAGTTCCTTGAAAATATTGGTTTGTTTTGGGCATATAAATGATTGTTCCATATTCAAACATAATTTGTTCTACGAATAAAAAATATTTATTCCAACTATGTATATAGTTTTGTTTTACGCATGTACTAGATGATTTGTTCCATGCCCCTAAATATTTTTTTTCCATGAATACAAAATTTTGTCCCAACTATCTATACAATTTGATTCAAGCATGTACATGATTTGTTCCATGTCCCTAAATAATTTGTTCCATGAATACAATTTATTTGTTCCAGCTATCTAACTAAAATGGGGATCCACTTTTTTTAATTTAGTTTGTGACCGCATGATGTGGGGTAAATTTTTAGGGCAAATGGAACCTTCAGTTCAACGGTTCAAAGAACATCTGTCCATCATGAGATTTAGATCAAATGAGAGATTAGGAACAGGACTTCTACTCGGCTTTGGCCTTTGGCTAATAATTACCTGTACAACAATAGTGAATCATGGCAAATACTAATCGAATTGAAACCCTCTATCATATGTTATAATTAAATGTATCAGCTATAAGACTTAGAATAATTGCGTGCATGCTAAATAGCTATACTTGTATTTTAAGACGTTATATAGGCTTGTCTGCAGCAAAAAAATAATTTATTCTAGTATGATTTAGAGTTTTTCTAATTTCTATCTAAACCAATAAAGAACCAGTTTGGGTACATATCAGTTTTACCCTGCCAGATTACACCCACATATCGATCCACCCTTGATCTAAATCAAGCTTTTCTAAAAACCGTCCGATCTTATCAGGGGGTGTGGGGACAATTAGGAAGGGGACAAGGGGACGGGACAATTGTCATGGCGCAGTAGAAAAAACGGGACATCGTCCTCCCCACACCTGGTTTTTTTTCACCAACTATTTTTCTACCCACCTCTCAATCCCGCCCGGTCTTTCCGCTTGCTGTCCCTTCTGTGACTTTCCAGATTAACGATTCCTTTCGGCTTGCAATTGATTGCTTTCCGAATTAATGATTCCTTCCTTTCCTTGTCTGCCTCCCTTGCCGCGGCTCTTCCAAAACAGGTGACGAGGAGGAGTCGTGGTCGTCGCTGCGATGGAGCTCGAACCAGCGTAGTCGCCTTTGAGATCGAGCCGGCGGATTGGCCATACGACGGTGGTCCACTGCATAGTTTTGGAACGAGGTGAGATTACTTCGTCTTCATGCCGTCCGGAGTTCTACGTTGTGACGCATGGTTTTAGGGCTTGTGTTAGAGTTGCATGCCGCCGAGATTTCCTTAAACTGTTCTAGGTCTGCCATCTGCGTACGTATATGTGGTGCTCCGGTATTGCAAGTTCACGCGGCCGCCTTACCTAAAGCCGCCGCAATTCAACAGCTGTTGATCACCTTCTTCAGGATCACATGCATCATACTTCGTTGGACGTCAAATGGGGATCGAACAATTGATCTGTAACTTTCCTGGACGTTGCTGATCATCGTTGCTGGTTGCCATGTTGCGAGGATTCGTGACAACCGGCGTCGCGGAGCGGCGAGGAATCTGCGCCTGGCGTCGCTTGCGAGGATTGGAAAGCTGCACCTCGTATAGCATCGAATACCTACGCCAGGCAGCCAGGCAGCACGGACCAAGGAAGACCCAGCTTCGCGTCGCCGAGCATCAAGGACCAGGCCGGTTCGTATTTCTTGTACTTTCTGAATAAATCCGTTGTGATCCTTAGATCTATTGACCTGCATGCATACATATTGTGTTCCGAGCTTTATATCTATTTACCTGCATGGTTCCATGCTTGATCCAAAAGTTCAGTAATGTTTTTCGGCCGAGTGAAAGGTCATATGTATATGTTGATGTGTGTTATTCGTCACTGTTCCAGGGCAGGGAAAGGAGGAAGCAAGAGGAATAGCGGACTGTGTTATAGCCACTGCTGTCTTGATTAGCGGATCTGTAATTCTGTATATGGGAAAAGTAGTCAGGTCAGTTTTTCTTCTCTTGTCCTCTCAATGGGTTGTTGTATTCCCAATTGCCATGTACTCCTATATCATATTTGCTCATTGGCCTGTCTCACAGAACTGAATTAATAAGTGGTATATAATAGATTTTTTCCTACAATATAGAGATACGTACCCTGTTGGTCTTATCAAAGTGAGCGCACAGTTTCTAATGAATTGGAGCTCTGCTTCAGACTACACTGTTTCCATTGCTATCAAAACAATAAGTGAAAGTTGTCCAGACGTGTGATTTATTTTTCTCAAGTACTACTCACTGAATTTACGATTGTTGATGGATTTTTCGATGTTTAAAAGGTAACGCTTGTTTGCTTATTCTTTTTATTTCTTGCTTTGCTACATGGAGTTTACGTGGTGCCGCCGGCGATCTTGACGTCCTCAATCGATGTTAATCACTCGCAGCGTCTGTACAACCCAGGTGACCTTGGTCACTAATTTGGCTGTTGTATTTTCAGTTGGATTCATGCGAGTACCAGTGGTTTTAATCCCATAGAGTAGTTCAATGTTTATCATGCGAGAACTAAAGCAATTCACCTTTGAGAAGAGATCCTTCTTTACAGACCTGAATGCATATATTCACTACCAGAAATCGGCTTTTTACTGAGTGCCGAAAGATTTGCCGAGTGTATTCTATCGGCCACTCGGCAAAAGTATGTTTTGCTGAGTGCCGGCCGAAAAACACTCGGCATAAGTAAGACACTCGGCAAAAGTGACCTTTGCTGAGTGCCCAGGGTCGCCGGCACTCGGCATAGGTGCAGCACACGGCAAATAGGACTTTTGCCGAGTGTCTGGGCACCTCGACACTCGGGAAAACTCCCGGGCCCACCCCGAGACAACCGACGACGTTAGGGTGCTGACGACGCTTGGACTTTTGCTGAGTGTCGACCGTTGGACACTCGGCAAATCTCTCTTTTACCGAGTGCCTGCACTGCACACTCGGCAAAATAATTTTTTTTTTCAGATTTTGGTAACCAAATTTTTTTTGTTGCCTAAATACACGTCATTGTACTTCGTGTTGAAATTTGGTACATTTTCCGATCCGTTTGCTAAATTTAGTAACTTATTTTCTTTAATTATATTTTTTAGTGATAAACTAAATTTGAACTTGAAGTCATTCGAATAATGGAATTGAGTGAGTGAAAAAATAATATTTGTGTCAATGAGTTGAACGTCAGGCTGTATCTAGAAAATGAAACGAATTTTCGCACATTTTTCTCATAAAATATGAAAACGAGCGTGTGCCCCTTTTTTAAAAAAATTCTATAAAATACATATAACATCAAAAAATCGTTAGATTTGTTGGCATGTCATGATATCACACGGGGATGTTGTGATAAATAGTAAATAAGCTTTCGCGCAAGTTGTCACGTATGTTGTTTACAAAACGGATAATATCCAAGGAAGTGACAAAGAGTTTAGAGTATGGCTTTAAGATAAGTAGTCACGTGATTTTTTAAATTTGAATTTGAGTTGAAACATATTTTTTATAGGTAATAGATCATCTAAAAAGTGTCATGTCAAAATGTTATGATTTTTTGAATTTATTTGATATTTTTTAAATTTTTTTTAAGCCGCTCATGAATAATATATGCTGAGTGTACCTGAAATACACTCGGCAAAAGTTACTTTTGCTGAGTGCCTGCTGCTCTAGCACTCGGCAAATGTTGAGTATTTTTCGAGTGTAATAGAAAAACACTCAGGAAAAATAGACACTCAGAAAAAAAAACTTTTACCGAGTGTCGCGGATCTTTGGCACTCAGCAAAAGTCCAACTTTTGCCGTGTGTTCTGGATCTGGCACTCAGCAAAAGTCCAACTTTTGCCGTGTGTTCTGGATCTGACACTCAGCAAAAGTGGGGGGGGAGGAGACTTAGCCGTTCTAGTCTCGCTCGTCTCCCGTTCGTCTCTCACACTCGCGTCTCGCGCCCGCCGCCGACCTTCCACCCTCGCGCCGCCGCCGACGTCCCCCGGCCGCACCGCCCCCCGCCGCGCCGCCCCCCGCCGCCGGCCGCGCCGCCCACCACCCCCGGACGCGCCACCGCCCCCGGCCCTGCTGCCCCCCGGACGCGCCACCGCCCCCGGCCCTGCTGCCCCCGGCGCCCACCGCCCCCGGCCATCGGGGTGCGCGTCGTGCTCCTGCTCACCAGGCTGAGGAGCGCGACGCGGGTTGCGCGTGACAGGGGAGGCAGGAGCTACGGCAGCGGGCGACGACGGCTCCATGGCGTCGCCCTCCCCATCAAGCTCGTCATCAATCTGCAGCGCCCCGTCCTCGGTCTCCCCATCACGCGTCTTGGGCACCGCACCTCCATGTTCCCCAGGTGCGCTCGGCAAAGGGGGCGACCAGCGGCTCGTCGTCCACCACCAACTGGACGGCCGCACCCGAGGCCGTCTCGCTTGTTGCGCCGCCCATCAACAACTGGAAGATCCTCCAGTCCCGGTAAGCGAATCCACGTTGTCCCCGTCAAGTGCGTGCGTTCCATCTTTGTGAGAAACCGAGAAACCAAACGGGGGCAAAGGAAGCGGACCCGAAACTTCTTCCTCATGTGCTGCATCATCGATTTGTATCTCCCTCTCACTGAAGTGGAGCTTTTGTTACTGCAGCAGGAAGGGGCGATGGTTGCTGCTTGAAGTGGAGCTTTTGTTCTGGACGCACAGCAGGTGTTTGGGGTAATGCCCTGCTGCCTGACACACTGTTTACTTCAGTTTTTCGCAGCTCCAATTGCATTTTTCCCATTTGTGCTGTGAATCCTACAGAAGCAGCGTCTTTTATTCTTGAGGATTGACTCGTAGCTTGTTTGCAATTGGATTTTTCAGAGGTAGGTTAGTAAATTTGAAAGAATGCAACAGCTTTGCGAGGATGGAATTAATATGGAATCTGTACAAAGTAATCATGAATGATGGCCCAGGTATGCTCTTAATAGTTTGGGGGAAAATACTCCTAACAATTTTGTTAGCACGCAGAAACATAACAATTTTGTTGATTTCTATTTGAATTTATGTAGTGTTGTGCTTCTGATTTTTACTAGCAGTTTGCTTTGTGATTAAACAGAGCAAGCACATCGGGCAATCAAATGATTTGGCTTTCTCAACTATGCTGACTATGCAACAGCTCATCATTGTCCCGTTGTCCAGAGTTTCAGTGTCCAGAAGGTGCAAGATAGTTAATGGTGAGTATTTTGGATCGAAACCTTCTATACTCAGTAGTCAAGGTCAGGATGAAATGAATGGAGATTACTCTTTTTATTAGGATGTCGACCATTGTTAACAAATTTCAGGTGGCCATAAAGGGGTGTCATCATTGATTTGCATTTTATTTTATTTTTTCAGATCAAAATGGCGATCAGGCTTAAACAAATCTCATCGACTGAGAAGACTACTATATATCATCTCTAGAGAATGATATATGCAATATATTTTTTTCCCTCAGAGGCTGCAACTTGCTAGCAGTACCATTTGATGCATGGTCCGTCTGATCGAACATATAAGGTCCAAGGTTCTGCTCTGCAAGCTCACCAATTGAACCTGTTGTGCCTACCTGTCATCGAAATCTTCTTCCAGGTACTCTGATGCACCTCTCATTTGCATTCCTTCTTTAATTGAATCTGCCACACAAGTAATCAGAATTTTATTCACCATGTCATACTCCTGTATCTTTTGCCAGTTTCTTTTATGTGCTGAACTTAGGCGATAAAATATTTTTATGTATCCAGGTGATAAATTTCACATTGTTTTCTCTTCACGTTCTTTTTAAGATCTGTCTGCTGCTTCTGGTGTCAACTAAACCCTCTCCATAGTTTAGTTAACCTTCCTTCATCATATATTGCTGGTTGGATTCTATGCTACATTGCTACTTCTGGCATACAATCTTCTTTGAGATATGAAGTATTTTCCGATCCTTTGGTTTTTATTTGCATGAACATTTCCCTTGACAGCCTGCATCTAATTAGTTGTTCCGAGATGCAGATTTATTAAGAAGAAAAACCTAAAGTATCCTCCGGTTGTTTCCCATTTTAATTAAATGTGTAGAACAACATATGGAACGGCATATTGCACCTGCATTGATTATTTTGTTTCAAGGCTCAGCAAATATTTATATTTTGACCATATTGCACCTCCTCGTGATTTGCTTTAACCTATTTTACTAAGTCCTCTGTTTCATTAACAGGGGAACAATATCAAATGATTAGTTGACAATGATATTCTATATGAAGAGATATGTAATTTAATGAATGGCATTATATTAACCAAGCATCAAAATCTAATTGAATGGCATTATATTAATTCAATTTTGTGTTGCAATATCTTTGGAAGTTAAATATGACTGGAAACATGTTTCATTTTTGCCAACTTGGCATTTATCCTATTTATAGTGGCTACTGTCCAGGATATACTTTTATTGAGCCGGAAATCTTTTTACTTTATTTACAATTAAACAGCCGTCTCATGAGAAGATTGGAGTTGTTGACGATCAATGGATTGTTCATCGAGCTGTTCCCTCTTGGGAACCAGATATATCTACTACTATTAGAAAATTATTCAGACACTTAATTATGAAGAATGTCTTATTCTGGAACTTAAATATTTGGCCAGCACAAGGCCCTATGACCAAAAAACTCTGTAACATAGAGTTTATTTTTAGTGTAATATACATAACCAATCTTTCAAAAAAAGTTTAACGCTTGGTTTGGCTCTAAGAGCAACAAACGCCATCTGCACCTTGAAAGATTTCTTCCATGGAGTGATAGAGAGAGTTTACATGCATGAGGTGCTTACTAGATATATTGATTGAGTGTAAGTTGAGTGAAAGGAAGCTACTTGTCCATGTTACCATGCCTATTGCAGTTGCAATTCTGTAGATTTTTGAGGCAGCATGATGAAAAAAACATTCGTTTTTAACTAACACCTAACTGCTACACCTTGCAGGTTGCAATGTCCATTGCATATGGGACTATACTGAACACTGCTGACGGATGTGGACCTAAATTAGTTTATGTGATATTCAGCCATCTGTTGAAGTACAGCATCGGCCACTATTTGTTGTTGTCTCGAGCTAAAGATTAATGGTCCTGTTGAATGGTGTTATTTTTTATTTATGATAAAGTCCTGCCAAGTGATGTCATTTGGGCGGACACGTGCGTCACGCACGTGCATTTTTACTAGTTTCAATCAGTGATGCTCTTGTAGCAATGTAACATGGAAACAATATATGTGGCCGACTATATGTGAAATGTCAGATGGAGTTTAGCAAATTGAGTATTTTTCCATGTGATTGTTTTCATAGTAATGTGATGATAGTATGATACCCACGGCAACGCGCGGGTTTTGGATAGTATATATATAATGTCTGTGTGTTTTCGAAAGAATTTGCGAAAAAAACAAATAAAACATGTTCTGAAAATCACTTTTGCCGAGTGTATGTACACTAACACTCGGCAAAGGTAGGGACTTTTGCCGAGTGTATTCTGAATTACACTCGGCAAAAGTGGTGACTTTTGCCGAGTGTCTTTTGAATTACACTCGGCAAAAGTATCACCGAGTGCTGATTTTGGCACTCGGCGAAACTCGCGCTGTCAGGTCGACGTCCGTCAACTTTTTACTGCCGAGTGTCCTTTTTGACACTCGGCAAAACCTTTGCCGAGTGCCCGAGAAAAGACACTCGGCAAAAGTTGTTTTCGCCGTGTATAGGGTCGCCGAGTGCGCTTCGCCGAGTGTAACACTCGGCAAAAGTTTCACCGAGTGTTTTTTGACTTTTGCCGAGTGCCGCAGGCACTCGGCAAAAACGGGCATCCTGGTAGTGATTGTACTTTTAGTACTTCATCCAAAATTCAATAATGTCGTGCTTTCTCGTAAATGAAGGTCATAAACGTTTGGCTCTGCTGCTCCCTTCCTGACGAGGTGTTCAACACAGATGCTGGGCAGTAAGAGAATTGAGCAAGAGAAAGATAGGATTTGAATTGGACACAAGTGGTCAAGTGAGTGTTTCTACTGAATCTGCTTTGTGTTTCTGTGCGATCTACGTCAAACATGCACTGATGCTGACTTTTTTGTCTTCGTCTTATGTTTCTGTTCTCACTTTCCCTCATTGAGTTGTTTCTCTTACGCAATTCTCATATCCCTGATTTATATTTTCATAACCACTATTGGCTGAATTTAGTAACAGGTAACCCATGCACACATTTTTACAAGTTTCTGCTGGTTTGCTGTTTTTGTATGGAGACGATAAACTACTCAAAATCAATTTGTTTGTGATGCAGCTCAAATGGAATTTACTGGTTAAAGATATAGATCCCAGGATCTGAGTCTGTAATGCTGCTCAAAGAGAATTTAGCCTGCATTTCAATTTACTTATTGTACATATATCCTACTTCTGTTTCTTTTTATTTAGCACATATTTAAATGATTATGCATATTATCCTTTTTTCCATCTGAAAAATGATTTATTCGTTTTTTTCCACTTTTTTTTAAATAGGCCAGTGCTAAACCACTAATGTCTATTCACTGCAATTGGTCTTAATGAGTACTCATCATATCACGTTACGGTATGCACTTTTTCTAATTTTACCTGTTACGAATCTTTGCTTGGTTCCTTCACTTCCAAGAACTGCAGTGAATGCAAGATCAAGGTCGTCATGAAATCTGGAAGGAAACAAGCTCATTTTTGACTAATTTATTTGTGATCGGAGCATTTTTCTTTTCTGACAAAACATTAATTTTTACCTTGAAACAATGAGTTAATTTCTACTCACCAATGTGGGTGCCGTGGAGAGTGATATGTAACTGCTCCATTAGGTGGAGCTACTTGTGCTATCCTGTACTAACTCATTATAAAAGGGGAAGGAGTGAACACAAAAAATGTCTTCTTGTGTTCTTATATGTTGACATTTTCTAGACACGATTCGACTACACAACATGACAAAATTACCATCGCACGTTGGTCCATAAAAATGGGAACATCTCCAGCAAAAGTAGTTACGGGCCACCTGTTGGTAGTTCTTGTTTTAGGAGCAATCAATCGACCATAATTAATTTGACATGCAATCGACCATAATTAATTTACCCATTCAACACATTGCTGCTACTCTTGAGGTCCTTGATCAGGTGCCGGTTTTATCATGTCGGCGGTGCCGCCGAGCTTTTCTTTGGCACCTTATAGTGGATGACAAGGTCCTTTTCATCCACCTGGTAAGCCAGAGCATGATTAGACTAATGACTAATCGAAGGGCGCTTGAGCTGCCGACCTCGTGTCTCTGTCACGTCAAATGCCTTTTTTTTTTTAGGGGATGTCACGTCAAATGCCTGGGTGGCGTTGTCAAAAGATAGCGAGGCCCAATCTGCGCCAGCTTACTGTGGGCCTGAGTGGCCTAGGGGGGGATGGCCCATTTAAGCAGCAGCAGCCCACTTTGGTTCTTTTTCACTAAACAGTGGCCCCTTCCAGCATCTCCGCGAACAGCAGAGACTGACGCTCTGCCGAAAACAGTCAAAAACTGAAAAGGGGTTTAGCGTTACTGATGAATCACAAGGTCATATCTTAAAAACAGGTTTTCATTATCCTGTCACTTGTGTGCATTTCCTCTGGGTAGCCCTTTGACACCCGCGGCGTGAGAGGCGATCGATTATTAACATAAGTCCGGCTCAACTTAAGAGGCGAGCCTGTTTGGAAACATCAACCACGGATGACGACATCCCAGTCTTGATGAAACATGGGAGCGTACCAGATGCACACGCAGCGAAATGATCCCAATCGAGCTCGCTGTTTGAAAACTTAAACCTCTGCTTCCTGGCCATGTTTGCAGAGAGTGCTTGTATCCAGATATATGACGAGTCAATAAAAAATATACACAGATACAGTAACAACGCGGAAAAGAAAAATAAATATTCATGATCAAGTATTACGAGTCACACCTGAATGCCAATCAGATGAGCAGGAAATAAATACATATATGATTTTTCCTGGACGTTGGCCGTCGCCTGCTTCACAAGCAGTCCGGCACTTGCAATACCGTTTTCTTATACCTTTGTCGCCTCCTCATTCTGCCAAGTCCTATAGACAATTCACATGCTTCCAGGATACTATATGCAGCACCATGCTATCGACTAAGATAATATAACAGGGTACCGCTAAAATTGAAGAAGAAAATTTCAGTCCATTGCCCTCTATCTGTCCTATGACCCCATTTCTTTTTTCTTCTTTTTTTTTTCCCCAAATGTAATGATGGTCCCAATTTTGTACCTAAGTCCTGAGACCGTAAATGAGATGCTGCAACTAATAATAGGTAGTCAGGTGCAGTGATTTGGCAGAGGTCATCTGCCTGTCCCCGTTGGAAGGTCTAGCCTAGGTTATACTTAGTTACTTACATATGATGATGGGCTACAAGGGGTTGGTTAGGAACATGACTCTTCAATTTGTTATGATGATATAATGCCGAATTTTATTGCAAATACAGCTTTGGGCTGTACAACAATAGTGAATTAAGTTAAAATACTTTCATATGAAAACCCTCATATGTTATCAGGGTACCAGCTATAAGACTTAGACTAATTGTGCACGAAAGCTACACTTGCATTTTAAGACTTCTAAGCTTGTCTGCGGGAAAAAAAAGACTTATAATTTAGAGTTCTCACAGAGTTACAGAATTTTGAGATAAGTAATCTGGCATATAACTTCCAGCCAATCTTTATGACCTTATTGCAACAGAAATAGAAGGACATTATAAACCCACAGCTAGCACGGGGGAACATGAAGTTAACTGAAGATGAACAGCCTTGTTGGTAAGTCATCTTGATAACGTCAATCCTTCAGTGACGGGAAGACAGGCCAAATCGTCATCAAGGGATGGATTGCTTCAAGCTGCTGATATTGCTCATACTCATATACCTTTTCCACTGCCCTGGTAGCAATACGAATGCAGAAAAGTGCACGTCTTATCCACACGAATACAAACTCTGCATTGTCGCCTACTGCAGCCAATAAACAACATTGGGTCCAGTGTTCCAGTTCCAAGAAGAATTTGCAATTGCAAGGTGACCAAATGCTTGATGCAGACAGATTGTATCAACTTGCTTCCATTTGATTGTGGTTGCACTGTATAGCCATACGCAGAGCTGAAACCCATTCACTTGGACGAGATAAAATCCAGAACCCGCATCAGGGCGGGACATACGGGTCGTTGGATACGAATAGAAAATTCCGTCCCGGGAGTCTGATGCAGTACAGGTTCATGGATGGTAAACTTAAGCAGAGAACGTGACCTGCCATGCCGAGAATGTAGATCTTGCCGGAGGCGAGCAGGAACCGCACTTGACTTATCCTCGTCCACTGTGGAGGCAGATCTTTTATGTTTGAGATGCGTTCTTCTCCCCAGGCTCCAGCTTGTAACTCGGATACATAGACCAATGCTCGACTATAGTGGAGGTCGTCGAACATCAGAGTCACCGCAATGCACGACCTGCCGTCGCCGCCTTGCTCCGGGAGCAGTACATGTCTGAAGCAGCGGTCCATTACCGAAGGAATGGGCCTGAGCGCGGCTGTTCCTCGCGCATGGTGCAGCGGGCTGAAGATATGGAACCTGCGCTCGCCGCCGCGGCGGCCCGCGGCGACGATGAGGCGCCCGTTGCGGCAGTCCGACACGGACAGGGTGGCGTCCTTGCCGACGTCCGCCTTGAAGTCGTCGTGGATGCGGGCGAGCGCCGAGGGCCGTCGCATCGGCACGAAGCGCATGCTCCGGTGGTTGGAAACGGCGAAGAAGCCGAGCGGGCGGGGCGGGTGGTGGCGGTGGTAGCGGCGGAGGAAGACGGCGTCGGAGACGAGGCGGAACCAATGCTTGGAGACGAGGGCGGCGCGGACGAGGTCGGCGAGGACGTCGAGGCAGAGAATGATCTTATGGAAGAGATCGATGTGGCCAAACACCGATTCGGCCGCGGCCGCGGATGCCGCCGTCGCCGGCGGGTCGTGCCGCTTCCTCTTCCGTTTCGGATCCATAGCCGCCACGCTGCTCAGATCGGAGAAGAGAAAGAACTAGGCATTTCTTTTTTCCTTTCTTTTTGAGTCAAGAACTAGGCATTATTATCCTATCAAAAAAAAAAAAACTAGGCATTATTTAGAACCGGAACAAGAGTGGAGCAGTGTTCTTTGGCCCATGTGAGGTCGTCCGGCCCAGTAGTGTATTGGCCCACGCTCTTCTTCGAACGTGTAAGTTACACGGCCCGTGCCGATTTTCTTCGATCTTCTTCTTCTTCTTTTTCCATCTATATAAGTTATTATGTGTGCTAAAAAAAAATCTATATAAGTTATTTGTAATCAAAAAAAAATCTATATAAGTTATTATTCTATTATTCCTAAAAAAGTTATTATTATATTTCTCTTTTTCTCCATTCATGTTTTCTGGGTATTGCGGCCCAACTTTTTCAAGGCCTGTCACAAGAGGTACACTATCTAATAATAACTTATTTGTTTTTACATTTTTTTCTAAATAAAGTTCCTTGAAAATATTGGTTTGTTTTGGGCATATAAATGATTGTTCCATATTCAAACATAATTTGTTCTACGAATAAAAAATATTTATTCCAACTATGTATATAGTTTTGTTTTACGCATGTACTAGATGATTTGTTCCATGCCCCTAAATATTTTTTTTCCATGAATACAAAATTTGTCCCAACTATCTATACAATTTGATTCAAGCATGTACATGATTTGTTCCATGTCCCTAAATAATTTGTTCCATGAATACAATTTATTTGTTCCAGCTATCTAACTAAAATGGGGATCCACTTTTTTTAATTTAGTTTGTGACCGCATGATGTGGGGTAAATTTTTAGGGCAAATGGAACCTTCAGTTCAACGGTTCAAAGAACATCTGTCCATCATGAGATTTAGATCAAATGAGAGATTAGGAACAGGACTTCTACTCGGCTTTGGCCTTTGGCTAATAATTACCTGTACAACAATAGTGAATCATGGCAAATACTAATCGAATTGAACCCTCTATCATATGTTATAATTAAATGTATCAGCTATAAGACTTAGAATAATTGCGTGCATGCTAAATAGCTATACTTGTATTTTAAGACGTTATATAGGCTTGTCTGCAGCAAAAAAATAATTTATTCTAGTATGATTTAGAGTTTTTCTAATTTCTATCTAAACCAATAAAGAACCAGTTTGGGTACATATCAGTTTTACCCTGCCAGATTACACCCACATATCGATCCACCCTTGATCTAAATCAAGCTTTTCTAAAAACCGTCCGATCTATCAGGGGGTGTGGGGACAATTAGGAAGGGGACAAGGGGACGGGACAATTGTCATGGCGCAGTAGAAAAAACGGGACATCGTCCTCCCCACACCTGGTTTTTTTTTCACCAACTATTTTTCTACCCACCTCTCAATCCCGCCCGGTCTTTCCGCTTGCTGTCCCTTCTGTGACTTTCCAGATTAACGATTCCTTTCGGCTTGCAATTGATTGCTTTCCGAATTAATGATCTCCTTCCTTTCCTTGTCTGCCTCCCTTGCCGCGGCTCTTCCAAAACAGGTGACGAGGAGGAGTCGTGGTCGTCGCTGCGATGGAGCTCGAACCAGCGTAGTCGCCTTTGAGATCGAGCCGGCGGATTGGCCATACGACGGTGGTCCACTGCATAGTTTTGGAACGAGGTGAGATTACTTCGTCTTCATGCCGTCCGGAGTTCTACGTTGGTGACGCATGGTTTTAGGGCTTGTGTTAGAGTTGCATGCCGCCGAGATTTCCTTAAACTGTTCTAGGTCTGCCATCTGCGTACGTATATGTGGTGCTCCGGTATTGCAAGTTCACGCGGCCGCCTTACCTAAAGCCGCCGCAATTCAACAGCTGTTGATCACCTTCTTCAGGATCACATGCATCATACTTCGTTGGACGTCAAATGGGGATCGAACAATTGATCTGTAACTTTCCTGGACGTTGCTGATCATCGTTGCTGGTTGCCATGTTGCGAGGATTCGTGACAACCGGCGTCGCGGAGCGGCGAGGAATCTGCGCCTGGCGTCGCTTGCGAGGATTGGAAAGCTGCACCTCGTATAGCATCGATACCTACGCCAGGCAAGCCAGGCAGCACGGACCAAGGAAGACCCAGCTTCGCGTCGCCGAGCATCAAGGACCAGGCCGGTTCGTATTTCTTGTACTTTCTGAATAAATCCGTTGTGATCCTTAGATCTATTGACCTGCATGCATACATATTGTGTTCCGAGCTTTATATCTATTTACCTGCATGGTTCCATGCTTGATCCAAAAGTTCAGTAATGTTTTTCGGCCGAGTGAAAGGTCATATGTATATGTTGATGTGTGTTATTCGTCACTGTTCCAGGGCAGGGAAAGGAGGAAGCAAGAGGAATAGCGGACTGTGTTATAGCCACTGCTGTCTTGATTAGCGGATCTGTAATTCTGTATATGGGAAAAGTAGTCAGGTCAGTTTTTCTTCTCTTGTCTCTCAATGGGTTGTTGTATTCCCAATTGCCATGTACTCCTATATCATATTTGCTCATTGGCCTGTCTCACAGAACTGAATTAATAAGTGGTATATAATAGATTTTTCCTACAATATAGAGATACGTACCCTGTTGGTCTTATCAAAGTGAGCGCACAGTTTCTAATGAATTGGAGCTCTGCTTCAGACTACACTGTTTCCATTGCTATCAAAACAATAAGTGAAAGTTGTCCAGACGTGTGATTTATTTTTCTCAAGTACTACTCACTGAATTTACGATTGTTGATGGATTTTTCGATGTTTAAAAGGTAACGCTTGTTTGCTTATTCTTTTTATTCTTGCTTTGCTACATGGAGTTTACGTGGTGCCGCCGGCGATCTTGACGTCCTCAATCGATGTTAATCACTCGCAGCGTCTGTACAACCCAGGTGACCTTGGTCACTAATTTGGCTGTTGTATTTTCAGTTGGATTCATGCGAGTACCAGTGGTTTTAATCCCATAGAGTAGTTCAATGTTTATCATGCGAGAACTAAAGCAATTTCACCTTTGAGAAGAGATCCTTCTTTACAGACCTGAATGCATATATTCACTACCAGAAATCGGCTTTTTACTGAGTGCCGAAAGATTTGCCGAGTGTATTCTATCGGCCACTCGGCAAAAGTATGTTTTGCTGAGTGCCGGCCGAAAAACACTCGGCATAAGTAAGACACTCGGCAAAAGTGACCTTTGCTGAGTGCCCAGGGTCGCCGGCACTCGGCATAGGTGCAGCACACGGCAAATAGGACTTTTGCCGAGTGTCTGGGCACCTCGACACTCGGGAAAACTCCCGGGCCCACCCCGAGACAACCGACGACGTTAGGGTGCTGACGACGCTTGGACTTTGCTGAGTGTCGACCGTTGGACACTCGGCAAATCTCTCTTTTACCGAGTGCCTGCACTGCACACTCGGCAAAATAATTTTTTTTTTCAGATTTTGGTAACCAAATTTTTTTGTTGCCTAAATACACGTCATTGTACTTCGTGTTGAAATTTGGTACATTTTCCGATCCGTTTGCTAAATTTAGTAACTTATTTTCTTTAATTATATTTTTTAGTGATAAACTAAATTTGAACTTGAAGTCATTCGAATAATGGAATTGAGTGAGTGAAAAAATAATATTTGTGTCAATGAGTTGAACGTCAGGCTGTATCTAGAAAATGAAACGAATTTTCGCACATTTTTCTCATAAAATATGAAAACGAGCGTGTGCCCCTTTTTTAAAAAATTCTATAAAATACATATAACATCAAAAATCGTTAGATTTGTTGGCATGTCATGATATCACACGGGGATGTTGTGATAAATAGTAAATAAGCTTTCGCGCAAGTTGTCACGTATGTTGTTTACAAAACGGATAATATCCAAGGAAGTGACAAGAGTTTAGAGTATGGCTTTAAGATAAGTAGTCACGTGATTTTTTAAATTTGAATTTGAGTTGAAACATATTTTTTATAGGTAATAGATCATCTAAAAAGTGTCATGTCAAAATGTTATGATTTTTTGAATTTATTTGATATTTTTTAAATTTTTTTTAAGCCGCTCATGAATAATATATGCTGAGTGTACCTGAAATACACTCGGCAAAAGTTACTTTTGCTGAGTGCCTGCTGCTCTAGCACTCGGCAAATGTTGAGTATTTTCGAGTGTAATAGAAAAACACTCAGGAAAAATAGACACTCAGAAAAAAAAACTTTTACCGAGTGTCGCGGATCTTTGGCACTCAGCAAAAGTCCAACTTTTGCCGTGTGTTCTGGATCTGGCACTCAGCAAAAGTCCAACTTTTGCCGTGTGTTCTGGATCTGACACTCAGCAAAAGTGGGGGGGGAGGAGACTTAGCCGTTCTAGTCTCGCTCGTCTCCCGTTCGTCTCTCACACTCGCGTCTCGCGCCCGCCGCCGACCTTCCACCCTCGCGCCGCCGCCGACGTCCCCCGGCCGCACCGCCCCCCGCCGCGCCGCCCCCGCCGCCGGCCGCGCCGCCCACCACCCCCGGACGCGCCACCGCCCCCGGCCCTGCTGCCCCCCGGACGCGCCACCGCCCCCGGCCCTGCTGCCCCCCGGCGCCCACCGCCCCCGGCCATCGGGGTGCGCGTCGTGCTCCTGCTCACCAGGCTGAGGAGCGCGACGCGGGTTGCGCGTGACAGGGGAGGCAGGAGCTACGGCAGCGGGCGACGACGGCTCCATGGCGTCGCCCTCCCCATCAAGCTCGTCATCAATCTGCAGCGCCCCGTCCTCGGTCTCCCCATCACGCGTCTTGGGCACCGCACCTCCATGTTCCCCAGGTGCGCTCGGCAAAGGGGGCGACCAGCGGCTCGTCGTCCACCACCAACTGGACGGCCGCACCCGAGGCCGTCTCGCTTGTTGCGCCGCCCATCAACAACTGGAAGATCCTCCAGTCCCGGTAAGCGAATCCACGTTGTCCCCGTCAAGTGCGTGCGTTCCATCTTTGTGAGAAACCGAGAAACCAAACGGGGGCAAAGGAAGCGGACCCGAAACTTCTTCCTCATGTGCTGCATCATCGATTTGTATCTCCCTCTCACTGAAGTGGAGCTTTTGTTACTGCAGCAGGAAGGGGCGATGGTTGCTGCTTGAAGTGGAGCTTTTGTTCTGGACGCACAGCAGGTGTTTGGGGTAATGCCCTGCTGCCTGACACACTGTTTACTTCAGTTTTTCGCAGCTCCAATTGCATTTTTCCCATTTGTGCTGTGAATCCTACAGAAGCAGCGTCTTTTATTCTTGAGGATTGACTCGTAGCTTGTTTGCAATTGGATTTTTCAGAGGTAGGTTAGTAAATTTGAAAAGAATGCAACAGCTTTGCGAGGATGGAATTAATATGGAATCTGTACAAAGTAATCATGAATGATGGCCCAGGTATGCTCTTAATAGTTTGGGGGAAAATACTCCTAACAATTTTGTTAGCACGCAGAAACATAACAATTTTGTTGATTTCTATTTGAATTTATGTAGTGTTGTGCTTCTGATTTTTACTAGCAGTTTGCTTTGTGATTAAACAGAGCAAGCACATCGGGCAATCAAATGATTTTGGCTTTCTCAACTATGCTGACTATGCAACAGCTCATCATTGTCCCGTTGTCCAGAGTTTCAGTGTCCAGAAGGTGCAAGATAGTTAATGGTGAGTATTTTGGATCGAAACCTTCTATACTCAGTAGTCAAGGTCAGGATGAAATGAATGGAGATTACTCTTTTTATTTAGGATGTCGACCATTGTTAACAAATTTCAGGTGGCCATAAAGGGGGTGTCATCATTGATTTGCATTTTATTTTATTTTTTCAGATCAAAATGGCGATCAGGTTAAACAAATCTCATCGACTGAGAAGACTACTATATATCATCTCTAGAGAATGATATATGCAATATATTTTTTTCCCTCAGAGGCTGCAACTTGCTAGCAGTACCATTTGATGCATGGTCCGTCTGATCGAACATATAAGGTCCAAGGTTCTGCTCTGCAAGCTCACCAATTGAACCTGTTGTGCCTACCTGTCATCGAAATCTTCTTCCAGGTACTCTGATGCACCTCTCATTTGCATTCCTTCTTTTAATTGAATCTGCCACACAAGTAATCAGAATTTTATTCACCCATGTCATACTCCTGTATCTTTTGCCAGTTTTCTTTTATGTGCTGAACTTAGGCGATAAAATATTTTTATGTATCCAGGTGATAAATTTCACATTGTTTTCTCTTCACGTTCTTTTTAAGATCTGTCTGCTGCTTCTGGTGTCAACTAAACCCTCTCCATAGTTTAGTTAACCTTCCTTCATCATATATTGCTGGTTGGATTCTATGCTACATTGCTACTTCTGGCATACAATCTTCTTTGAGATATGAAGTATTTTCCGATCCTTTGGTTTTTATTTGCATGAACATTTCCCTTGACAGCCTGCATCTAATTAGTTGTTCCGAGATGCAGATTTATTAAGAAGAAAAACCTAAAGTATCCTCCGGTTGTTTCCCATTTTAATTAAATGTGTAGAACAACATATGGAACGGCATATTGCACCTGCATTTGATTATTTTGTTTCAAGGCTCAGCAAATATTTATATTTTGACCATATTGCACCTCCTCGTGATTTGCTTTAACCTATTTTACTAAGTCCTCTGTTTCATTAACAGGGGAACAATATCAAATGATTAGTTGACAATGATATTCTATATGAAGAGATATGTAATTTAATGGAATGGCATTATATTAACCAAGCATCAAAATCTAATTGAATGGCATTATATTAATTCAATTTTGTGTTGCAATATCTTTGGAAGTTAAATATGACTGGAAACATGTTTCATTTTTGCCAACTTGGCATTTATCCTATTTATAGTGGCTACTGTCCAGGATATACTTTTATTGAGCCGGAAATCTTTTTACTTTATTTACAATTAAACAGCCGTCTCATGAGAAGATTGGAGTTGTTGACGATCAATGGATTGTTCATCGAGCTGTTCCCTCTTGGGAACCAGATATATCTACTACTATTAGAAAATTATTCAGAACACTTAATTATGAAGAATGTCTTATTCTGGAACTTAAATATTTGGCCAGCACAAGGCCCTATGACCAAAAAACTCTGTAACATAGAGTTTATTTTTAGTGTAATATACATAACCAATCTTTCAAAAAAAAGTTTAACGCTTGGTTTGGCTCTAAGAGCAACAAACGCCATCTGCACCTTGAAAGATTTCTTCCATGGAGTGATAGAGAGAGTTTACATGCATGAGGTGCTTACTAGATATATTGATTGAGTGTAAGTTGAGTGAAAGGAAGCTACTTGTCCATGTTACCATGCCTATTGCAGTTGCAATTCTGTAGATTTTTTGAGGCAGCATGATGAAAAAAACATTCGTTTTTAACTAACACCTAACTGCTACACCTTGCAGGTTGCAATGTCCATTGCATATGGGACTATACTGAACACTGCTGACGGATGTGGACCTAAATTAGTTTATGTGATATTCAGCCATCTGTTGAAGTACAGCATCGGCCACTATTTGTTGTTGTCTCGAGCTAAAGATTAATGGTCCTGTTGAATGGTGTTATTTTTTATTTATGATAAAGTCCTGCCAAGTGATGTCATTTGGGCGGACACGTGCGTCACGCACGTGCATTTTTACTAGTTTCAATCAGTGATGCTCTTGTAGCAATGTAACATGGAAACAATATATGTGGCCGACTATATGTGAAATGTCAGATGGAGTTTAGCAAATTGAGTATTTTTCCATGTGATTGTTTTCATAGTAATGTGATGATAGTATGATACCCACGGCAACGCGCGGGGTTTTGGATAGTATATATATAATGTCTGTGTGTTTTCGAAAGAATTTGCGAAAAAAACAAATAAAACATGTTCTGAAAAATCACTTTTGCCGAGTGTATGTACACTAACACTCGGCAAAGGTAGGGACTTTTGCCGAGTGTATTCTGAATTACACTCGGCAAAAGTGGTGACTTTTGCCGAGTGTCTTTTGAATTACACTCGGCAAAAGTATCACCGAGTGCTGATTTTGGCACTCGGCGAAACTCGCGCTGTCAGGTCGACGTCCGTCAACTTTTTACTGCCGAGTGTCCTTTTTGACACTCGGCAAAACCTTTGCCGAGTGCCCGAGAAAAGACACTCGGCAAAAGTTGTTTTCGCCGTGTATAGGGTCGCCGAGTGCGCTTCGCCGAGTGTAACACTCGGCAAAAGTTTCACCGAGTGTTTTTTGACTTTTGCCGAGTGCCGCAGGCACTCGGCAAAAACGGGCATCCTGGTAGTGATTGTACTTTTAGTACTTCATCCAAAATTCAATAATGTCGTGCTTTCTCGTAAATGAAGGTCATAAACGTTTGGCTCTGCTGCTCCCTTCCTGACGAGGTGTTCAACACAGATGCTGGGCAGTAAGAGAATTGAGCAAGAGAAAGATAGGATTTGAATTGGACACAAGTGGTCAAGTGAGTGTTTCTACTGAATCTGCTTTGTGTTTCTGTGCGATCTACGTCAAACATGCACTGATGCTGACTTTTTTGTCTTCGTCTTATGTTTCTGTTCTCACTTTCCCTCATTGAGTTGTTTCTCTTACGCAATTCTCATATCCCTGATTTATATTTTCATAACCACTATTGGCTGAATTTAGTAACAGGTAACCCATGCACACATTTTTACAATTTTCTGCTGGTTTGCTGTTTTTGTATGGAGACGATAAACTACTCAAAATCAATTTGTTTGTGATGCAGCTCAAATGGAATTTACTGGTTAAAGATATAGATCCCAGGATCTGAGTCTGTAATGCTGCTCAAAGAGAATTTAGCCTGCATTTCAATTTACTTATTGTACATATATCCTACTTCTGTTTCTTTTTATTTAGCACATATTTAAATGATTATGCATATTATCCTTTTTTCCATCTGAAAAATGATTTATTCGTTTTTTCCACTTTTTTTTAAATAGGCCAGTGCTAAACCACTAATGTCTATTCACTGCAATTGGTCTTAATGAGTACTCATCATATCACGTTACGGTATGCACTTTTTCTAATTTTACCTGTTACGAATCTTTGCTTGGTTCCTTCACTTCCAAGAACTGCAGTGAATGCAAGATCAAGGTCGTCATGAAATCTGGAAGGAAAACAAGCTCATTTTTGACTAATTTATTTGTGATCGGAGCATTTTTCTTTTCTGACAAAACATTAATTTTTACCTTGAACAATGAGTTAATTTCTACTCACCAAATGTGGGTGCCGTGGAGAGTGATATGTAACTGCTCCATTAGGTGGAGCTACTTGTGCTATCCTGTACTAACTCATTATAAAAGGGGAAGGAGTGAACACAAAAAATGTCTTCTTGTGTTCTTATATGTTGACATTTTCTAGACACGATTCGACTACACAACATGACAAAATTACCATCGCACGTTGGTCCATAAAAATGGGAACATCTCCAGCAAAAGTAGTTACGGGCCACCTGTTGGTAGTTCTTGTTTTAGGAGCAATCAATCGACCATAATTAATTT
This sequence comes from Eragrostis curvula, assembly GCA_007726485.1. Taxonomy (NCBI): domain Eukaryota; kingdom Viridiplantae; phylum Streptophyta; class Magnoliopsida; order Poales; family Poaceae; genus Eragrostis; species Eragrostis curvula. The sequence continues at coordinate 190,402 of RWGY01000287.1, read as the reverse complement.
GACATGCAATCGACCATAATTAATTTACCCATTCAACACATTGCTGCTACTCTTGAGGTCCTTGATCAGGTGCCGGTTTTATCATGTCGGCGGTGCCGCCGAGCTTTTCTTTGGCACCTTATAGTGGATGACAAGGTCCTTTTCATCCACCTGGTAAGCCAGAGCATGATTAGACTAATGACTAATCGAAGGGCGCTTGAGCTGCCGACCTCGTGTCTCTGTCACGTCAAATGCCTTTTTTTTTTAGGGGATGTCACGTCAAATGCCTGGGTGGCGTTGTCAAAAGATAGCGAGGCCCAATCTGCGCCAGCTTACTGTGGGCCTGAGTGGCCTAGGGGGGGATGGCCCATTTAAGCAGCAGCAGCCCACTTTGGTTCTTTTTCACTAAACAGTGGCCCCTTCCAGCATCTCCGCGAACAGCAGAGACTGACGCTCTGCCGAAAACAGTCAAAAACTGAAAAGGGGTTTAGCGTTACTGATGAATCACAAGGTCATATCTTAAAAACAGGTTTTCATTATCCTGTCACTTGTGTGCATTTCCTCTGGGTAGCCCTTTGACACCCGCGGCGTGAGAGGCGATCGATTATTAACATAAGTCCGGCTCAACTTAAGAGGCGAGCCTGTTTGGAAACATCAACCACGGATGACGACATCCCAGTCTTGATGAAACATGGGAGCGTACCAGATGCACACGCAGCGAAATGATCCCAATCGAGCTCGCTGTTTGAAAACTTAAACCTCTGCTTCCTGGCCATGTTTGCAGAGAGTGCTTGTATCCAGATATATGACGAGTCAATAAAAAATATACACAGATACAGTAACAACGCGGAAAAGAAAAATAAATATTCATGATCAAGTATTACGAGTCACACCTGAATGCCAATCAGATGAGCAGGAAATAAATACATATATGATTTTTCCTGGACGTTGGCCGTCGCCTGCTTCACAAGCAGTCCGGCACTTGCAATACCGTTTTCTTATACCTTTGTCGCCTCCTCATTCTGCCCAAGTCCTATAGACAATTCACATGCTTCCAGGATACTATATGCAGCACCATGCTATCGACTAAGATAATATAACAGGGTACCGCTAAAATTGAAGAAGAAAATTTCAGTCCATTGCCCTCTATCTGTCCTATGACCCCATTTCTTTTTTCTTCTTTTTTTTTTCCCCAAATGTAATGATGGTCCCAATTTTGTACCTAAGTCCTGAGACCGTAAATGAGATGCTGCAACTAATAATAGGTAGTCAGGTGCAGTGATTTGGCAGAGGTCATCTGCCTGTCCCCGTTGGAAGGTCTAGCCTAGGTTATACTTAGTTACTTACATATGATGATGGGCTACAAGGGGTTGGTTAGGAACATGACTCTTCAATTTGTTATGATGATATAATGCCGAATTTTATTGCAAATACAGCTTTGGGCTGTACAACAATAGTGAATTAAGTTAAAATACTTTCATATGAAAACCCTCATATGTTATCAGGGTACCAGCTATAAGACTTAGACTAATTGTGCACGAAAGCTACACTTGCATTTTAAGACTTCTAAGCTTGTCTGCGGGAAAAAAAAGACTTATAATTTAGAGTTCTCACAGAGTTACAGAATTTTGAGATAAGTAATCTGGCATATAACTTCCAGCCAATCTTTATGACCTTATTGCAACAGAAATAGAAGGACATTATAAACCCACAGCTAGCACGGGGGAACATGAAGTTAACTGAAGATGAACAGCCTTGTTGGTAAGTCATCTTGATAACGTCAATCCTTCAGTGACGGGAAGACAGGCCAAATCGTCATCAAGGGATGGATTGCTTCAAGCTGCTGATATTGCTCATACTCATATACCTTTTCCACTGCCCTGGTAGCAATACGAATGCAGAAAAGTGCACGTCTTATCCACACGAATACAAACTCTGCATTGTCGCCTACTGCAGCCAAATAAACAACATTGGGTCCAGTGTTCCAGTTCCAAGAAGAATTTGCAATTGCAAGGTGACCAAATGCTTGATGCAGACAGATTGTATCAACTTGCTTCCATTTGATTGTGGTTGCACTGTATAGCCATACGCAGAGCTGAAACCCATTCACTTGGACGAGATAAAATCCAGAACCCGCATCAGGGCGGGACATACGGGTCGTTGGATACGAATAGAAAATTCCGTCCGGGAGTCTGATGCAGTACAGGTTCATGGATGGTAAACTTAAGCAGAGAACGTGACCTGCCATGCCGAGAATGTAGATCTTGCCGGAGGCGAGCAGGAACCGCACTTGACTTATCCTCGTCCACTGTGGAGGCAGATCTTTTATGTTTGAGATGCGTTCTTCTCCCCAGGCTCCAGCTTGTAACTCGGATACATAGACCAATGCTCGACTATAGTGGAGGTCGTCGAACATCAGAGTCACCGCAATGCACGACCTGCCGTCGCCGCCTTGCTCCGGGAGCAGTACATGTCTGAAGCAGCGGTCCATTACCGAAGGAATGGGCCTGAGCGCGGCTGTTCCTCGCGCATGGTGCAGCGGGCTGAAGATATGGAACCTGCGCTCGCCGCCGCGGCGGCCCGCGGCGACGATGAGGCGCCCGTTGCGGCAGTCCGACACGGACAGGGTGGCGTCCTTGCCGACGTCCGCCTTGAAGTCGTCGTGGATGCGGGCGAGCGCCGAGGGCCGTCGCATCGGCACGAAGCGCATGCTCCGGTGGTTGGAAACGGCGAAGAAGCCGAGCGGGCGGGGCGGGTGGTGGCGGTGGTAGCGGCGGAGGAAGACGGCGTCGGAGACGAGGCGGAACCAATGCTTGGAGACGAGGGCGGCGCGGACGAGGTCGGCGAGGACGTCGAGGCAGAGAATGATCTTATGGAAGAGATCGATGTGGCCAAACACCGATTCGGCCGCGGCCGCGGATGCCGCCGTCGCCGGCGGGTCGTGCCGCTTCCTCTTCCGTTTCGGATCCATAGCCGCCACGCTGCTCAGATCGGAGAAGAGAAAGAACTAGGCATTTCTTTTTTCCTTTCTTTTTGAGTCAAGAACTAGGCATTATTATCCTATCAAAAAAAAAAAACTAGGCATTATTTAGAACCGGAACAAGAGTGGAGCAGTGTTCTTTGGCCCATGTGAGGTCGTCCGGCCCAGTAGTGTATTGGCCCACGCTCTTCTTCGAACGTGTAAGTTACACGGCCCGTGCCGATTTTCTTCGATCTTCTTCTTCTTCTTTTTCCATCTATATAAGTTATTATGTGTGCTAAAAAAAAAATCTATATAAGTTATTTGTAATCAAAAAAAAATCTATATAAGTTATTATTCTATTATTCCTAAAAAAGTTATTATTATATTTCTCTTTTTCTCCATTCATGTTTTCTGGGTATTGCGGCCCAACTTTTTCAAGGCCTGTCACAAGAGGTACACTATCTAATAATAACTTATTTGTTTTTACATTTTTTTCTAAATAAAGTTCCTTGAAAATATTGGTTTGTTTTGGGCATATAAATGATTGTTCCATATTCAAACATAATTTGTTCTACGAATAAAAAATATTTATTCCAACTATGTATATAGTTTTGTTTTACGCATGTACTAGATGATTTGTTCCATGCCCCTAAATATTTTTTTTCCATGAATACAAAATTTTGTCCCAACTATCTATACAATTTGATTCAAGCATGTACATGATTTGTTCCATGTCCCTAAATAATTTGTTCCATGAATACAATTTATTTGTTCCAGCTATCTAACTAAAATGGGGATCCACTTTTTTTAATTTAGTTTGTGACCGCATGATGTGGGGTAAATTTTTAGGGCAAATGGAACCTTCAGTTCAACGGTTCAAAGAACATCTGTCCATCATGAGATTTAGATCAAATGAGAGATTAGGAACAGGACTTCTACTCGGCTTTGGCCTTTGGCTAATAATTACCTGTACAACAATAGTGAATCATGGCAAATACTAATCGAATTGAAACCCTCTATCATATGTTATAATTAAATGTATCAGCTATAAGACTTAGAATAATTGCGTGCATGCTAAATAGCTATACTTGTATTTTAAGACGTTATATAGGCTTGTCTGCAGCAAAAAAATAATTTATTCTAGTATGATTTAGAGTTTTTCTAATTTCTATCTAAACCAATAAAGAACCAGTTTGGGTACATATCAGTTTTACCCTGCCAGATTACACCCACATATCGATCCACCCTTGATCTAAATCAAGCTTTTCTAAAAACCGTCCGATCTTATCAGGGGGTGTGGGGACAATTAGGAAGGGGACAAGGGGACGGGACAATTGTCATGGCGCAGTAGAAAAAACGGGACATCGTCCTCCCCACACCTGGTTTTTTTTCACCAACTATTTTTCTACCCACCTCTCAATCCCGCCCGGTCTTTCCGCTTGCTGTCCCTTCTGTGACTTTCCAGATTAACGATTCCTTTCGGCTTGCAATTGATTGCTTTCCGAATTAATGATTCCTTCCTTTCCTTGTCTGCCTCCCTTGCCGCGGCTCTTCCAAAACAGGTGACGAGGAGGAGTCGTGGTCGTCGCTGCGATGGAGCTCGAACCAGCGTAGTCGCCTTTGAGATCGAGCCGGCGGATTGGCCATACGACGGTGGTCCACTGCATAGTTTTGGAACGAGGTGAGATTACTTCGTCTTCATGCCGTCCGGAGTTCTACGTTGTGACGCATGGTTTTAGGGCTTGTGTTAGAGTTGCATGCCGCCGAGATTTCCTTAAACTGTTCTAGGTCTGCCATCTGCGTACGTATATGTGGTGCTCCGGTATTGCAAGTTCACGCGGCCGCCTTACCTAAAGCCGCCGCAATTCAACAGCTGTTGATCACCTTCTTCAGGATCACATGCATCATACTTCGTTGGACGTCAAATGGGGATCGAACAATTGATCTGTAACTTTCCTGGACGTTGCTGATCATCGTTGCTGGTTGCCATGTTGCGAGGATTCGTGACAACCGGCGTCGCGGAGCGGCGAGGAATCTGCGCCTGGCGTCGCTTGCGAGGATTGGAAAGCTGCACCTCGTATAGCATCGAATACCTACGCCAGGCAGCCAGGCAGCACGGACCAAGGAAGACCCAGCTTCGCGTCGCCGAGCATCAAGGACCAGGCCGGTTCGTATTTCTTGTACTTTCTGAATAAATCCGTTGTGATCCTTAGATCTATTGACCTGCATGCATACATATTGTGTTCCGAGCTTTATATCTATTTACCTGCATGGTTCCATGCTTGATCCAAAAGTTCAGTAATGTTTTTCGGCCGAGTGAAAGGTCATATGTATATGTTGATGTGTGTTATTCGTCACTGTTCCAGGGCAGGGAAAGGAGGAAGCAAGAGGAATAGCGGACTGTGTTATAGCCACTGCTGTCTTGATTAGCGGATCTGTAATTCTGTATATGGGAAAAGTAGTCAGGTCAGTTTTTCTTCTCTTGTCCTCTCAATGGGTTGTTGTATTCCCAATTGCCATGTACTCCTATATCATATTTGCTCATTGGCCTGTCTCACAGAACTGAATTAATAAGTGGTATATAATAGATTTTTTCCTACAATATAGAGATACGTACCCTGTTGGTCTTATCAAAGTGAGCGCACAGTTTCTAATGAATTGGAGCTCTGCTTCAGACTACACTGTTTCCATTGCTATCAAAACAATAAGTGAAAGTTGTCCAGACGTGTGATTTATTTTTCTCAAGTACTACTCACTGAATTTACGATTGTTGATGGATTTTTCGATGTTTAAAAGGTAACGCTTGTTTGCTTATTCTTTTTATTTCTTGCTTTGCTACATGGAGTTTACGTGGTGCCGCCGGCGATCTTGACGTCCTCAATCGATGTTAATCACTCGCAGCGTCTGTACAACCCAGGTGACCTTGGTCACTAATTTGGCTGTTGTATTTTCAGTTGGATTCATGCGAGTACCAGTGGTTTTAATCCCATAGAGTAGTTCAATGTTTATCATGCGAGAACTAAAGCAATTCACCTTTGAGAAGAGATCCTTCTTTACAGACCTGAATGCATATATTCACTACCAGAAATCGGCTTTTTACTGAGTGCCGAAAGATTTGCCGAGTGTATTCTATCGGCCACTCGGCAAAAGTATGTTTTGCTGAGTGCCGGCCGAAAAACACTCGGCATAAGTAAGACACTCGGCAAAAGTGACCTTTGCTGAGTGCCCAGGGTCGCCGGCACTCGGCATAGGTGCAGCACACGGCAAATAGGACTTTTGCCGAGTGTCTGGGCACCTCGACACTCGGGAAAACTCCCGGGCCCACCCCGAGACAACCGACGACGTTAGGGTGCTGACGACGCTTGGACTTTTGCTGAGTGTCGACCGTTGGACACTCGGCAAATCTCTCTTTTACCGAGTGCCTGCACTGCACACTCGGCAAAATAATTTTTTTTTTCAGATTTTGGTAACCAAATTTTTTTTGTTGCCTAAATACACGTCATTGTACTTCGTGTTGAAATTTGGTACATTTTCCGATCCGTTTGCTAAATTTAGTAACTTATTTTCTTTAATTATATTTTTTAGTGATAAACTAAATTTGAACTTGAAGTCATTCGAATAATGGAATTGAGTGAGTGAAAAAATAATATTTGTGTCAATGAGTTGAACGTCAGGCTGTATCTAGAAAATGAAACGAATTTTCGCACATTTTTCTCATAAAATATGAAAACGAGCGTGTGCCCCTTTTTTAAAAAAATTCTATAAAATACATATAACATCAAAAAATCGTTAGATTTGTTGGCATGTCATGATATCACACGGGGATGTTGTGATAAATAGTAAATAAGCTTTCGCGCAAGTTGTCACGTATGTTGTTTACAAAACGGATAATATCCAAGGAAGTGACAAAGAGTTTAGAGTATGGCTTTAAGATAAGTAGTCACGTGATTTTTTAAATTTGAATTTGAGTTGAAACATATTTTTTATAGGTAATAGATCATCTAAAAAGTGTCATGTCAAAATGTTATGATTTTTTGAATTTATTTGATATTTTTTAAATTTTTTTTAAGCCGCTCATGAATAATATATGCTGAGTGTACCTGAAATACACTCGGCAAAAGTTACTTTTGCTGAGTGCCTGCTGCTCTAGCACTCGGCAAATGTTGAGTATTTTTCGAGTGTAATAGAAAAACACTCAGGAAAAATAGACACTCAGAAAAAAAAACTTTTACCGAGTGTCGCGGATCTTTGGCACTCAGCAAAAGTCCAACTTTTGCCGTGTGTTCTGGATCTGGCACTCAGCAAAAGTCCAACTTTTGCCGTGTGTTCTGGATCTGACACTCAGCAAAAGTGGGGGGGGAGGAGACTTAGCCGTTCTAGTCTCGCTCGTCTCCCGTTCGTCTCTCACACTCGCGTCTCGCGCCCGCCGCCGACCTTCCACCCTCGCGCCGCCGCCGACGTCCCCCGGCCGCACCGCCCCCCGCCGCGCCGCCCCCCGCCGCCGGCCGCGCCGCCCACCACCCCCGGACGCGCCACCGCCCCCGGCCCTGCTGCCCCCCGGACGCGCCACCGCCCCCGGCCCTGCTGCCCCCCGGCGCCCACCGCCCCCGGCCATCGGGGTGCGCGTCGTGCTCCTGCTCACCAGGCTGAGGAGCGCGACGCGGGTTGCGCGTGACAGGGGAGGCAGGAGCTACGGCAGCGGGCGACGACGGCTCCATGGCGTCGCCCTCCCCATCAAGCTCGTCATCAATCTGCAGCGCCCCGTCCTCGGTCTCCCCATCACGCGTCTTGGGCACCGCACCTCCATGTTCCCCAGGTGCGCTCGGCAAAGGGGGCGACCAGCGGCTCGTCGTCCACCACCAACTGGACGGCCGCACCCGAGGCCGTCTCGCTTGTTGCGCCGCCCATCAACAACTGGAAGATCCTCCAGTCCCGGTAAGCGAATCCACGTTGTCCCCGTCAAGTGCGTGCGTTCCATCTTTGTGAGAAACCGAGAAACCAAACGGGGGCAAAGGAAGCGGACCCGAAACTTCTTCCTCATGTGCTGCATCATCGATTTGTATCTCCCTCTCACTGAAGTGGAGCTTTTGTTACTGCAGCAGGAAGGGGCGATGGTTGCTGCTTGAAGTGGAGCTTTTGTTCTGGACGCACAGCAGGTGTTTGGGGTAATGCCCTGCTGCCTGACACACTGTTTACTTCAGTTTTTCGCAGCTCCAATTGCATTTTTCCCATTTGTGCTGTGAATCCTACAGAAGCAGCGTCTTTTATTCTTGAGGATTGACTCGTAGCTTGTTTGCAATTGGATTTTTCAGAGGTAGGTTAGTAAATTTGAAAAGAATGCAACAGCTTTGCGAGGATGGAATTAATATGGAATCTGTACAAAGTAATCATGAATGATGGCCCAGGTATGCTCTTAATAGTTTGGGGGAAAATACTCCTAACAATTTTGTTAGCACGCAGAAACATAACAATTTTGTTGATTTCTATTTGAATTTATGTAGTGTTGTGCTTCTGATTTTTACTAGCAGTTTGCTTTGTGATTAAACAGAGCAAGCACATCGGGCAATCAAATGATTTTGGCTTTCTCAACTATGCTGACTATGCAACAGCTCATCATTGTCCCGTTGTCCAGAGTTTCAGTGTCCAGAAGGTGCAAGATAGTTAATGGTGAGTATTTTGGATCGAAACCTTCTATACTCAGTAGTCAAGGTCAGGATGAAATGAATGGAGATTACTCTTTTTATTTAGGATGTCGACCATTGTTAACAAATTTCAGGTGGCCATAAAGGGGGTGTCATCATTGATTTGCATTTTATTTTATTTTTTCAGATCAAAATGGCGATCAGGTTAAACAAATCTCATCGACTGAGAAGACTACTATATATCATCTCTAGAGAATGATATATGCAATATATTTTTTTCCCTCAGAGGCTGCAACTTGCTAGCAGTACCATTTGATGCATGGTCCGTCTGATCGAACATATAAGGTCCAAGGTTCTGCTCTGCAAGCTCACCAATTGAACCTGTTGTGCCTACCTGTCATCGAAATCTTCTTCCAGGTACTCTGATGCACCTCTCATTTGCATTCCTTCTTTTAATTGAATCTGCCACACAAGTAATCAGAATTTTATTCACCCATGTCATACTCCTGTATCTTTTGCCAGTTTTCTTTTATGTGCTGAACTTAGGCGATAAAATATTTTTATGTATCCAGGTGATAAATTTCACATTGTTTTCTCTTCACGTTCTTTTTAAGATCTGTCTGCTGCTTCTGGTGTCAACTAAACCCTCTCCATAGTTTAGTTAACCTTCCTTCATCATATATTGCTGGTTGGATTCTATGCTACATTGCTACTTCTGGCATACAATCTTCTTTGAGATATGAAGTATTTTCCGATCCTTTGGTTTTTATTTGCATGAACATTTCCCTTGACAGCCTGCATCTAATTAGTTGTTCCGAGATGCAGATTTATTAAGAAGAAAAACCTAAAGTATCCTCCGGTTGTTTCCCATTTTAATTAAATGTGTAGAACAACATATGGAACGGCATATTGCACCTGCATTTGATTATTTTGTTTCAAGGCTCAGCAAATATTTATATTTTGACCATATTGCACCTCCTCGTGATTTGCTTTAACCTATTTTACTAAGTCCTCTGTTTCATTAACAGGGGAACAATATCAAATGATTAGTTGACAATGATATTCTATATGAAGAGATATGTAATTTAATGGAATGGCATTATATTAACCAAGCATCAAAATCTAATTGAATGGCATTATATTAATTCAATTTTGTGTTGCAATATCTTTGGAAGTTAAATATGACTGGAAACATGTTTCATTTTTGCCAACTTGGCATTTATCCTATTTATAGTGGCTACTGTCCAGGATATACTTTTATTGAGCCGGAAATCTTTTTACTTTATTTACAATTAAACAGCCGTCTCATGAGAAGATTGGAGTTGTTGACGATCAATGGATTGTTCATCGAGCTGTTCCCTCTTGGGAACCAGATATATCTACTACTATTAGAAAATTATTCAGAACACTTAATTATGAAGAATGTCTTATTCTGGAACTTAAATATTTGGCCAGCACAAGGCCCTATGACCAAAAAACTCTGTAACATAGAGTTTATTTTTAGTGTAATATACATAACCAATCTTTCAAAAAAAAGTTTAACGCTTGGTTTGGCTCTAAGAGCAACAAACGCCATCTGCACCTTGAAAGATTTCTTCCATGGAGTGATAGAGAGAGTTTACATGCATGAGGTGCTTACTAGATATATTGATTGAGTGTAAGTTGAGTGAAAGGAAGCTACTTGTCCATGTTACCATGCCTATTGCAGTTGCAATTCTGTAGATTTTTTGAGGCAGCATGATGAAAAAAACATTCGTTTTTAACTAACACCTAACTGCTACACCTTGCAGGTTGCAATGTCCATTGCATATGGGACTATACTGAACACTGCTGACGGATGTGGACCTAAATTAGTTTATGTGATATTCAGCCATCTGTTGAAGTACAGCATCGGCCACTATTTGTTGTTGTCTCGAGCTAAAGATTAATGGTCCTGTTGAATGGTGTTATTTTTTATTTATGATAAAGTCCTGCCAAGTGATGTCATTTGGGCGGACACGTGCGTCACGCACGTGCATTTTTACTAGTTTCAATCAGTGATGCTCTTGTAGCAATGTAACATGGAAACAATATATGTGGCCGACTATATGTGAAATGTCAGATGGAGTTTAGCAAATTGAGTATTTTTCCATGTGATTGTTTTCATAGTAATGTGATGATAGTATGATACCCACGGCAACGCGCGGGGTTTTGGATAGTATATATATAATGTCTGTGTGTTTTCGAAAGAATTTGCGAAAAAAACAAATAAAACATGTTCTGAAAAATCACTTTTGCCGAGTGTATGTACACTAACACTCGGCAAAGGTAGGGACTTTTGCCGAGTGTATTCTGAATTACACTCGGCAAAAGTGGTGACTTTTGCCGAGTGTCTTTTGAATTACACTCGGCAAAAGTATCACCGAGTGCTGATTTTGGCACTCGGCGAAACTCGCGCTGTCAGGTCGACGTCCGTCAACTTTTTACTGCCGAGTGTCCTTTTTGACACTCGGCAAAACCTTTGCCGAGTGCCCGAGAAAAGACACTCGGCAAAAGTTGTTTTCGCCGTGTATAGGGTCGCCGAGTGCGCTTCGCCGAGTGTAACACTCGGCAAAAGTTTCACCGAGTGTTTTTTGACTTTTGCCGAGTGCCGCAGGCACTCGGCAAAAACGGGCATCCTGGTAGTGATTGTACTTTTAGTACTTCATCCAAAATTCAATAATGTCGTGCTTTCTCGTAAATGAAGGTCATAAACGTTTGGCTCTGCTGCTCCCTTCCTGACGAGGTGTTCAACACAGATGCTGGGCAGTAAGAGAATTGAGCAAGAGAAAGATAGGATTTGAATTGGACACAAGTGGTCAAGTGAGTGTTTCTACTGAATCTGCTTTGTGTTTCTGTGCGATCTACGTCAAACATGCACTGATGCTGACTTTTTTGTCTTCGTCTTATGTTTCTGTTCTCACTTTCCCTCATTGAGTTGTTTCTCTTACGCAATTCTCATATCCCTGATTTATATTTTCATAACCACTATTGGCTGAATTTAGTAACAGGTAACCCATGCACACATTTTTACAATTTTCTGCTGGTTTGCTGTTTTTGTATGGAGACGATAAACTACTCAAAATCAATTTGTTTGTGATGCAGCTCAAATGGAATTTACTGGTTAAAGATATAGATCCCAGGATCTGAGTCTGTAATGCTGCTCAAAGAGAATTTAGCCTGCATTTCAATTTACTTATTGTACATATATCCTACTTCTGTTTCTTTTTATTTAGCACATATTTAAATGATTATGCATATTATCCTTTTTTCCATCTGAAAAATGATTTATTCGTTTTTTCCACTTTTTTTTAAATAGGCCAGTGCTAAACCACTAATGTCTATTCACTGCAATTGGTCTTAATGAGTACTCATCATATCACGTTACGGTATGCACTTTTTCTAATTTTACCTGTTACGAATCTTTGCTTGGTTCCTTCACTTCCAAGAACTGCAGTGAATGCAAGATCAAGGTCGTCATGAAATCTGGAAGGAAAACAAGCTCATTTTTGACTAATTTATTTGTGATCGGAGCATTTTTCTTTTCTGACAAAACATTAATTTTTACCTTGAACAATGAGTTAATTTCTACTCACCAAATGTGGGTGCCGTGGAGAGTGATATGTAACTGCTCCATTAGGTGGAGAGTCACTTTCATTTCTGTTGTCTTGAAGGTTCTTTGAATGTACATAGACAAAGAAGAGATTCAGCGAAGCAGCAAAGCCATCTGAGAGCACCACTTATTAAGGTGCCCCTGCTCTACAAATGCGGATGCTCTTTCATGCCTTTACCTGATGAATTTTTATAAATTTTCCGTTCATAAATTTACTTTTTTTTCTGATAGATGTTTGTAAAAATAAATAAAAACATGGATGTTAATGGTAGATCTTACTGCATCCATTTTCTGTTAATGGTAGATCTTTGAATGTACATACATTTTCTGTTAATGGTAGATCTTTGAATGTACATACATTTTCTGTTTTAGTGAAAATGTATATGTTGTGCAGCTTCAATGCACTAATACCTTTCTACTGCTTATCATTGATGTTCAATCTGACACTGCCTATACTTCCATTTCATGTGTGTTCCACAAGTGTTAACGAGGCTCTAATGAAAGAAGAATTTGACAAGCTGTAATGAAACTTGAAAACAGCAGGCCACTGAAGGCTCAAATTTGAGTCATTTAATTTTTCGCGAGAGTTATTTTTTAAATAATTAAAGTGTCATCAAGTGGTAGTCTGCCTTCTTATATTTCTATTGTGGATAAGATGTGCCATAACTCAGGCTTTTGATTTAAGTACTAGGACTATGGCAATAAAGAAAACAGTGTACATCGTACAAGGAAGAAACAATAGTAGATATAGGATCAAAGGCAAGACAGGTAGGTCGCGTACCTTCATTGGTACTTGCATATTCTAAATTGTATGGACTGGAGGTATTGGACTCATCTAAAAATTACAAAAATGAAAAAAGGGGCAATTGCAAAACAGCCATCTTTTCAGACTCCAATTGTGTTTTCACCATTGGTTTTCAGATTTTGTGATTTTACCATCAGTTTTCGAAAAGCGATGGTGATCTTGCAAAATAGTTTTGCAATTTAACCATCAGTTTTCAAAAAATCAATGGTGATCTTGCAAAATCTAGAAATCGTTGGTGAAAACGCAATTAGAGTCTAGAATCATGGTTAAAACGCTATTGTCTCAAGAAAAAATATTGGACTCGATCTGGACTGGAGACACATTCAGAATGGCATGGTCGTGAAGTGTGGTTGGTAAAACTTTTGGCTGGCCATACATTTATTCTTTCATCTGAAGTTGCTCATAGTTCTAATGGTCCTGCCAAGTGATGTAATTTTTAGACACGCACGTGCATTGTTACTAGGAGCACATAGTTACAGAATCTGAGGTACTAAGAGTAATCTAACATATAATTTCCAACCAATCTCTATATGTTCCTTATTATGGCAACAGAAATAGAAGCAGTACCATAAACCCACAACTAGCTACGGCCGGGGCAACATGCAGTTTAACTGAAGATGAACCTCTCGTGGTCAGCCATCTTGATAATGTCCATCCTCGCGCGACGGGAACACGGGCCAAACGGTCATCAAGGGATGGATTGTTAGTTGTCGCTGGCCCTGATCATATACTCTTTCCGCTGCCCTGCTAGCAACATGAATACAGAAAATTTCACGCCTTATCCCCAAGAATACAAACTCTGCATTGTCTCCTACTGCAGACAGATAAAAGCAATGAGGACCAGACTTTTTCCAAGAAGAATCTGCAAGCAGGTGTCCAAGTGCTTGACGCAGACAGATTGTGTCAACACGCTTCCAACCGCCAGTGCTTGTGCTTGTACTGTACTTCCATACGTGGAGCTCAAACTCCTTGACATGGACGAGGTAGAATCCAGAGCCATCATCATTGCGGGACATCATAACGTTGGTGTCGAACCAGTAGTAAACTCCGTCCGGGAGCTCGATGCAGGACAGGTCCATGGATCGTAAACACAAGCAGAGGATGTGTTTCGCCATGCAGAGGATGTAGGTCTTCCCGGCGGCGAGCAGGAGTTGTTGCCGTCTCCTCGCACACTTCTGCGGCAGCTCTATGGTGTTTGAGACACGTTCTTCGCCCCAGGCGCCGGCTCGCAAGTCGGACACCTCGACCCGTGCTTGATTGTAGTTGAGGTGATCGAGCATCAAGGTCACCGCGGTGCACGACGCGCCTTCGTCGCTGCCGCCGTGCTCCGAGAGCAGGACGTGCCTGAAGCAGCGGCCTCTCCGGCCGTACGCGTCTGACGGGGCAGCCTGGAGGAGCTGTTGGAGCGGCGCGGCCGTCGTCGTTGCGCCGCCGCCTCGCGCCGGGCCCGGGTGGTGCTGGCGCCGCAGCGGGCTCAGGACGGCGAACCTGCACGCGCCGCGGCGATCCGTGCGGATTTTCTAAGAACCCACCGAGATGCGGACCCTCTGGATACCGTACACGTGTTTACGTGCGCCGTTTGAATCCGTGACGGCGACGACGGCTCATTTTCATCTCCGTGACGGCGCAGAGCGAGAGAGGCAAGAGCGGAGAGGAAAAGAGAGAATCCGCCTGGGGCCTTTGTGTAGCGATGGTGGCGGGACCCACTGAGCCAACGTAGCAGCTTTTGGAGGAGATTTGCTCCGGTGCTGCAATCAGACGGCGAGGCAACTGCGGGGTCTGTGCGGCAGAGCGGACGGGCGCGGCGACGGAGTTGCGCGTTGTGCGTGGCGGTCCCGGCGGCGAGGTGTGGGGGCGCAGGCCGCGGCAACGAGCGTGCGGCAGGCTCAGCATCGTGGAGGTGCGCAAGGCGTACGCGGAAGCCGCGGCAAGCGGCGACGAGGAGGTGCGCGTTCGTGGCGACTGCTGGAGTTCCATTCAAAAGTGGAGCCCGACGGTGGTGCACGAATGGTGTCCGCTGTGGTACAGCCATGGCAATTTGTAATGTGGAGGCCGATGTTTCTGATGTTGAGGCTGGTGTGTGGTGGATGCGGAGGCCAGTACAACGAGGTGTATCATGGCCGGATTGGCGGCGTGGTGGTGGAGCAGATGCACCGCCTAGGTTTGGCTAGCATGGGTGCTCGTCGCGCGGTTGACGGGGTGGAAGGCCCGCATGCTGTGGTGATTCGTCCTGATCCATTTGCTCCTGCGTGCGCCTGCCTTGTTATTAGATCCTTCTCTCGGGCGCTGCGGTGCGCTCTCGTAGACGATGGGGCATAGACGAAGAAAATCACCATGCAGAGCAAGTGACTGCGCAAATACTGAAAATACGAAGGCGTGCATTAGTCATCAAACATGCCTACCATCTAAAATTATAAGTTGGATCCATTGATCCATCTAAAACATGCCTACCATCTAAATACGAAGGAAATCATTGATCCATTGCGATTACTTTAGTCATCAGGTTATTCTATATTTCCTTAAGCTATGGAATGGTTAGTTTATTCATCATTTTATTGCACATATATGGGTGTGTGTGTGTGTGTGTGTGTGTGTGTGTGTACCTATCAAAGTAATTAGCCAAACTATAAAATTTTAGCCTATTCTACGGTTCAAAAAAGTGTATAATATCTGGTGTGTTTAGTCAAGTTCAAGGGTCCAGGTAGTTGAAGCGGAAAACTAACCAGCATGATACTCGATTTAAAATAGCCGATTCAAGCCCATCTGCTTCAACCATCAATCAACGACTCTAAACCAATTCGCTCAAATTTAGGATCACAAATAAATCTAAACTAAGAAACTTTATTTAATTCTTTTGTAAAACACCAATAAAAATTCCCGGGACCCTAAACACTGGGCTCCTTTTCCTATATATACCAAACAATGCCCAACCCATCTCATAAACCAAACATGCCTACCATCTAAAATTATAAGTTGGAATCAAAATATAATCCAACAACAGGAAAAAGGGAAACACTAAAAAACACAAATTATTACACATAGAACAAAACATACATGAATCGTAAACTCTAAATAACCCGAAACACCTAAACCGTAATCCAAAACAACAAAAGCAAAACCTCGGAGGCTAAATCCCAAAGGCAAACCCCAAAGTCTAAACCCCAACGGATAATAAACACTAAAGGCTAAACCCCAAAGGCGAAACTCCAAACCCTAAACCCTACACTTGTGGTTACCTAGACTGGTTACGAGCGACACCAGAAAGATATATCGCACAACGCGCCACCAGGTACGGATTTACTCTTCTATTTTTTATTGCTCAACTTTGGACCATTTGATTTAATTCACTTTATGGCGAGAAGCAAATTTCAGTAATATCTACTGTTATCCATGTGAACAAAAACTCAAAGAGACAAGAAACCAAGAAACACAATCACCATTGCAAAAAATAAGCCGCAGACGAGAACCCTAATCTCACAAAACACGACCATATCAACCACACACATCATCATCTCCCACAACAACAAAAAAACTCCTAAACCCTAAAAACCCTAAACCCCAAAAAACCCTAAACCCTAAACCCTTAAAACCCTAAACTCTAAACCCTAGACCCTAAACCCTAAAACCCAACCCTAACCCCAAAAACCCTAAACCCTAAACAGTCTAAACCCTAAACCCAGTAAAGCCAAAACCCTAAACCCCTAAAACTCCCAAACCCCAAACATTAAACCCAACAAACACTAAACACTTTAAACCCTAAAGCCTAAACCCCTAAAACTCAAAACCCCAAACATTAAACTCAACAAACGCTAAACCCCGCATACCCTAAGCCCTAAAACCCTAAAGCTGGAAACCCTGTAAACCCTAAACCCTAAAACTCGTAAACCCTAAACCCCTAAAACCCAAAACCCCAAACATTAAATCAAAAAAAAAACCTAAATCCCATAAACCCTAAACCTTAAAACCCAAAACCTGAAAACCCCGTGAACCCTATACCCTAAACCCCGTAAACCTAAACCCTAAACCTTAAAAATCCTAAACAGTAAACTATGTAAACCCTAAACATTAAACCCTAAAAACCCTAAACCAGGAAAACCCTAAACCCCGTAAACCCTGAACCCTAAAAACCTAAACCCCATAAACCCAAAACCCTATAAACCCTAAAAACCTTAAACCCCGTAAAACCTAAACATTAAACCCTAAAAACCCTAAACCCCCAAAACCCTAAACCCCGTAAACCCTAAACCCTAGAGGCTAAACCATGAACCCTCAAGGCTAAACCGTCGTGTTGAAGGCTAAACCCAGGAAGACTAAACCTGTAACCGAGAAGGCTAAACCATAAAGGTACGATGCTTGAACTATTTGTACTAAACCAAGCAGACCAAAGTAAAACCAAAAAGGCTAAACCGTCATGCTTAAGGCTAAACCCGGGAAGAGTAAATCTATAACCGATAAGGCTAAACCGTCAAGGTGTGAAGCTTAAACTGTTTGTAGTAAACCCTAGGAGACCAAAGCAAAACCAAAAAGGCTAATCCGTCTTTGTTAAGGCTAAACTCGGGAAGTGTAAACCTGTAACCGACAAGGCTAAACCGTCAAGGTGCGAAGCTTAAACTATTTGTAGTAAACCCTAGGAGGCCAAAGCAAAACCAAAAAGGCTAATCCATAATATACAGGCTAAACCGTAAACCCTAAAGGCTAAACCGTCGTGGTTAAGGCTAAACTCTGGAAGAGTAAGCCTATAAGTCCCAAGGCTAAACCATCAAGGTAAGAAGCTTAAATTGTTTGTAGTAAATCCTAGGAGCCAAAGCACAACCAAAAAGGCTAAACCGTAAATCCTAAAGGCTAAACCGTTGTGGTTAAGGCTAAACTCGGGAAGAGTAAGCCTACAAGTCACAAGGCTAAACTGTCAAGGTAAGAAGGTTAAATTGTTTGTAGTAAACCCTAGGAGGACAAAGCAAAACCAAAAAGGCTAAACCGTAAACCCTAAAGGCTAAACCGTTGTGGTTAAGGCTAAACTCGGGAAGAGTAAGCCTACAAGTCACAAGGCTAAATCGTCAAGGTAAGAAGCTTAAACTGTTTGTAGTAAACCCTAGGAGGCCAATGCAAAACCAAAAAAAAAAGGCTAATCCGTAACATACAAGCTAAACCATCGTCGTTAAGGCTAAATCATCATGGCTAAGGCTAAATCCGGGAAGAGTAAACCTGTAACCAACAAGGCTAAATCGTCAACGTGCAAAGCTTAAACTGTTTGTAGTAAACCCTAGGATACAAAGCAAAACAAAAAAAGCTAATCCGTGTAATTTTTGCATCTAATCAACGCCATAATGAGTGTTATCATCTTAGTTTTTTTCCAAACCAACTAACGACAATTGCTATAGTTTACACCCTGCGCCAATGCATCCAAGTCAAATCAAAATACAAAATGTTTCATTCGGCTGGTCTGCGTATATGACAGCATCCTTCCATGATGCTTAGCTCAGAGGCTAGCTATTTCTGTGTCAATCACGTATAGACAGCCGCAAAAGGAAAAAAAAGTTCAGTATAGATGATAAATGATAATAAAAAAGGAGAGGCCAAGCCTGTGCGGAGCAGCTCGGCCCATGCGTAGGAGTGCACCGTGAGGGATGATATCTTGGCATTATTATATTAAACTGAGCTGATTACAATCTTAGAGCATCTCCAACAGCCTCAGTATAATGTTAGCTAAATTTAGAGATTTTACCCCTTGATAAAAATAAAATAGCGTCCTCAACCCCCAAAAAAAATCCTCAAACCATGAGAAAAGCCAACACACTAGCCAACAATTAACTCTCTATATTCAAAACAACATCCACGTCATCATTGAGAGGCCCGCAGCCCGCGGGGATGGGGACGGCGGCGGAGGAGAAGGATGCCTCGCGCATGACGCGGCTGACGGAGGGGTATTCGAGGATGGAGCACGAGCTGCTCCAGCAGCGCCTTGATGGCGAGGAGCGGCTGTTGTGCCGCCTCAGGGCACCGGCGTCGCTGCTGCACCCTCGCGCGTTCGACATGAGCGGCTCCACCCCTGCCCCGCCGCCGTCGCCGCCGAGGAAGAGGAACGCGCCCGACGGCTCAACGCGGTTTTTTTGCGAGCGGCCTTACGTACGGCCCTTTCCCGGGGCCGACGCATGTCCGCGCTTCGTCCGACGTGAGATTTTCTAATCCTGCTTTCGTGTCTGCTCGCGTGGCAAATAAAGCCTATGTGGACACAACGTGGGAGACGGAAACATCCGAGTTCAAACGGCATCAGTACCTGCGCGCATGCGTGTCAGGCCTGTCGCCTAACGCAACACATATTCCTTCCTCCCATCAGCCAAAGCGGGGGAGAATCAAAGCTGCAGAGTGATAAACGGATGCGTGCTTTGCAAGCAGCTGAAGCAGGCGAGGAGCAAAGCACCACCATCGCAGCTGCTGCCGCTTTAGATTGCCGTCGTTCCTGGAGAAGAATAGCACCACCGCCGCACCGACGAGTCCGCGGCGTACACTGCCAACAGCTCGCTCGAGTTCACCGCCTGATCCGGCTGCGCCGACGCCACGGCGCGGAGGAGCCGGCCGGCCTCCTCCTCGCGAACTGGCCTGAAGCACTGGACGCGCCGGGGGCTGAGCAGCTCGACGGTGCAGATCTTGCGGACCTGCCTCCAGACGTCGCCGTAGGGGCCGAAAATGATGCCATCGGGACCCTCGCGGATGCCCAGGCAGGCCATCCCGGTGAGGGGCCGCGTCGTGAAGTCGAGGTCGCGCGTCCGCATCACCTCGTGCGTCGCGTCCGCCGAGGAGGCGACGATGACGGGGAGCCTGCCGAGCCGGAGCAGCATGGGCGGGCCGTGGCACGACGCGAGGTGGTGCAGGTGGCCGATCAGAGGGAGCGCCCATGGCGACGGGGGCAGCTGGGCGCTGCTGCCTCGAGGAGCAGAATTCGGACGGCGGCAAGGAACGAGAGGAGGAGGATCACGGGGATAGCAACCGCCACCATGGCTGTGACCTCGGAAACCCATGCGACCACGTTTCCCACGATGAGACGTCACATTGCATGTTGTCGGCTCCATACCACCGTGCACACGATGAGACGGCAGACCCCACTTTGTCGGCTCCATACCACTGTGTAGGCGTGTACACGGTCTCCTCCACGCTGTATTTAATCAGTTGCACCGGGCTCCCACCTCCACTTGGCAAACACTGTTGTCACGAATCTTGACTTCCATCCTACGGCGCTGGCAAGGGGCCGTACGTCAGGCCACTCGCAAAAGTCGATTTTCGCCTGACGGCTGCTTCAGGTTGCCGATGCCCGTTCGCGACCGCACTACCTCGTCGGCCACGGCGCGGACCGCCTCATCCAGCCCGACCACGCGCCGCTGCAGCATCTTGGGCAGGTCGAGCAGCCTGTTCCACTTGTTCTGCCCAGTCTCGTCACGGGATGCACGTCCACTTGCTCACGATCTACATTGCCCACGACAAAGCTAATAAGCAACCTGTAGGTCCTGTACATAGCGTCCGGAGAGCTTGACAGCGGCGACGAGCGCCTCCTCCCGGATTTTCATGCCGTGGTGCTCCTGCTTCAATTCCCGGAGAATGGTGATGGTGGCGTCCTTGGTCGGCTCCGGGACGAGCACCTTCTGGAAGCGGTGCTCGAACACCACGTCCTTACTCGTCCTGCATCGTGGCTGGTGCGCTGGAGGCCCCTCGCCATCGCCGGCTTGAGCATGTTGGACGCGTCCATCTGACTGTCCCTGGTGCGCCCGGCGCTGAGCAGCATGCATGTGGACACCTCGCCGCGGGCGATGCGCCCGTCTTGCCCACCCCCGCGCCGCGCAGACGAGCACCGCGCTGTTCTTCGACTTGCGGGAGAGGACGCAGAGCACGTGGTTGATCTCGTCGTCGCGCTCGACCACTAGATCGGTATTCGCGCCAACCACGGTCACGTCGTCGAGGGCTTGAGGCCATGGTTGCCTTGGGCAGCCAACCGGAGGGGTCTCGCTGAAGATTGAGGCCATGCCGCCGCCGCAACAAAGCGCTGTTTCAACTTGCAAGGCAGGCATGGGACGCGGGCATGGGGACTTGGAGCGGAACGAGGGCATGCAAGGTGGCGCGCACATGGGACTGGACGGACGGAACGGAGGGGACGGAGACGGAAGGAAAGCAAATGGAATCGGGGGACGCCGTCACGCGCATATGGGACGCACATGGGACACGCGTCAGATTTCTAGAGGGTCCGTACTTCGCGACGTTCTGAGAAACGCATTTTCGGTTGCGGCAGTCTGACACGGACAGGGCGTCGTCGTCGTCGCCGCCCAATTTGAAGCCGTCGAGGATATCGGCGAGCGCCGGGGCCGGGGGCTGCTGCTGCATCGGCACGAAGCGCAGGCTCTGCCTGGCGGAGGGGAGGGCGAAGAAGCCGAGCAGGCGGGGCGGGCGCAGCGCGCGGTAGCGGCCGAGGAAGACGGCGTCGGAGACGAAGCGGAGCCAGCGCTTGCAGACGAGGGCGGCGCGGACGAGGTCGGTGGGGAAGCCGAGGCGGAGGGCAATCTCATGGAAGAGGTCGGCGTTGCCGAACACCGATGCGACCACGGGCGCGGGTGCCGCCGTCGCCGGCGGGGCGGGCTGCTTCCTCTTCCGTTTCGCTTCCATTGCGGCCGCGCTGCTCAGATCGGCGGATAGAAGGCTGATTAGATCGGTGCGATTTTGAGGTTCAGCCAAGAACTAGTAGGGTTTTAGGATCGAGTAGGAACCGGAACAAGGCCCGTGTATTTGTATATATCGTTCGTAACTTTCTTTCTTATATACTCCGTACAAGGGTTTTAGGTGCAGGTATATGTATTTGCAATGAGGTTATGGACTCACAGAGATGGGTCATACGGGTTAGGGGATGGGGAATACAAGCTAGCAACACTAATGTTGATGTAAGAGGGAATCAGACATGTAACATTGAATCGGTAAGATTCATTATTGTCAGCAAGATTAAATACCGTCTCCGTTTTCAAATATACGATGTTTAGTGACGCTAATTTAGTTCAAATTAAACATATACATTCCGCCTTCCTCTCGCTTGTAACAAAGACTACATCTATCAGTATGATCAGGTTACAAAACAATCAATTTCTAAAGATCAGCAGAAAACATGAGTATGCTGTCAATGACCCTTCTCCAAAAGGAAATCAACACCAGCCTTATGATCCAGTCCCAAAAAAAAAAAAAAAAAAAAAAACCCAGCCCTATGATCTGGTAAATCTTACCCACCTACAGATCAGCATTAGCTCGATCGTTTCTCAGATTTTAGATTTGGTTTTCCCCAAAAAGGGAAGGGGAGAAAACAGACAAGCCCATCACGAGATAATTTCAAAATAAAGATAAATGCTCACCTTTTGACTTAGAAGCTTCAGTCATGCTCTGCAAAACTATACAACCAGCTCTAATAACAAACAGAGGCCAGAGAAGGTTACGATTTGAAAAAGGTCATGATCGATGGTTTATTTTCTTAAAACAAATTTGAATCATTTAAGAAATAAAATCATAATTACACTGTTCCAAGTGCACCCTCAGTATGATATTATCGATAACAAGTAATAAAAATTTTGTTTATCAGCAATAGGAAACAGAAATAGTTACTCTTGAATCAAGAACAATTTCAGATACTTTTAGTATTTGTTCCTGATGAGTGATGACTAAAGCATCAAGCAACCCCAAGTGATGTAATAAAAGATCTATTTCTTCTTCCTTCTCCTGCTTGTCCCTCAAAATCCATGAGCCTTACACCACTGCTTCCTACAAAAAGGTACTTCTCCTGCTTGTCCCTCAAAATCCATGAGCCTTACACCACTGTATCCTACAAAAGGTAAGGCCACCAGTTATAGCACCATTATACACACAAAAAACAGAGCAGCAGGAAAACATCCAACATTAAAAAACGCCTAATAGAGCAGCAAAAGATAACTATGTACTTCTTCTCACTCAAACAAGAATACTTTCATTCAATTGATATCCTCTGATAAGGCAAGTACGAGAATGGATAGAGTTAAATAAAATTCACACTGGAAATTTTGCTCAAGACATTTAGATATAAAATGTGTGCCAGCATATTAAAGTGTCCCAGATCATATACACTCAAAAGGACAACATTATTGAACGAACTAGCGTAGTGCAAATAATGAAGAACAGCATCGCCTGTGTTGGAAACCTGTGCATAATAGTCCAGGAACATGTGCAAGAAGGAAACAGTTAAGACTCATAGGGCCTGTTAAACTCTACGGCAGTATATATACTTACACTCACAGTTGAGCATTTTTCAGATACGAAACTTTCTGTGCACAAAAATCTCAGCAAAGAAATTGAGAAATAGAACCCTTTCAGATACTGGTGGACTTTAGAGGAATAAATAGTGGAGCAGATAGCAACTGCAGGCGGTAGTATCCAGTGGTGTTATGCCATCGAAATACTCCATGGCTTGAGCTTGTCAAGTTTCAAGAGTCATTTGTATTTTGGCCATACAAAATCTTACTTCCATTAATTACTCTCTGCCCTCACATTTCAGATATGTTAAGTGATCACCTAAAACATTCTGAATATGATTGTAGGTGAGCTCAATCCCTTTTGTTTCTCAGATAGATTTCATTTCTGCGGTGATGTATTACACATGTTATTGCACTGGTAATTGGTATCATAAATATTCTTACTAGGCAGACCATGTTTTCAAAGCGCGCTAGCCTGAAAGATCGTCAGACCATCGTTCAGCCGCCTAGTCGTTCTGAAGTCTGAACGGACACCCAGGGGCGATTAGGCGATCTCTAGGCGGTCGCCTAGGGACCTAGTCGTCCAGACCTTCCAGTCACTAGTCGACTAAGTATTTATGTAATTTTGAACTGAAAAAACAGAGGAGGAAGGCCTATCCACCACCTGGAGGTCCCTTGATGTGGCGGCTACGGTAGGGAGGAAGGGAGAGAAGCGCCCGCCACTTTAAGGCATAACCCTAATGGGCCGAAACAGGGAAATAAACCGGCCCTTTTACCTTCAAACTAGGCGTCCACGTTCAAAACGCCCGCCTAGGCGTGACTAGTCGTCCTCTGAGCGGACGCTCAGATTTCTAGGCGGCGTAATTGCTTTGGTGGTCCTGAACAAAGTGGCCCGAGCGTTTAGTCGACTAGTCGACGCCTAATCACGACTAATCGGATGCTTTGAAAACATGTATAATACATTCATACTTATCCCTATTGGAAATAACATTAGCAGGTTATGAAGTTGTTGATGAAAACACCCTATAGCAGCCAACCTTTTTTTTTTAATTATCTTTTTTCTAGACCAAACGACATATTCAACTAGACATGTAACTATAGTACAGTGTTACATTGATATCAGTTGGGGTGTCTGACTCAGCAACTTTTGATATTCATGTTTTCATTTATTTGTTCGGTGGTTGGCTAAATGGCTGTTTGAGGAGACATGTGATCAAATTCCCTCTTGGAATTATACCCTGATCCACCTCACCTTCTTCCCTTTGGGATACTGAGAAGGTATCAAGACGAAATAAGATCAGAGATGAGCAACAAGCTGTTGCATCACTACTCCATGCATATCCCAAAAAGTGAAATTATATCGTCAATACCGCAAGGATATGTAACGCTCAAGTGAATAGTAACAATATATATGGGATTTAGTTGGTTAATTTTGCCATTGTGCCTCTGAGGAATTATTCCAGGTGTGCTACAGAATAACTAGAGTATACATAGCTGGAAAACATACTACAAGAAGTATTTGAGAAACTGATAACGGCAGGCTATGTAGCTACCTAGTCCCATGATGATGCACTGCATTAAGAAAAGAAATTGTCCATATCTTGGCACAAAATTTTGAAAAGAGGAGGAAAGGTGCAAAGCTACATTATTAATTCTCTTATCAATGCTGCAGTAAAACAGGGTTCGGTTCTCAACTTCTACATATTATACTAGGGTGGACGTTTCTCCCCTTGTTCGAGTTTTGTTTTATAACTGCAGTTAAGTGGAAATATAGCAATTCTACCATTCTATACCTCCAGATTAGTTTAGTAGTTGACCTGAATTAACCAGAATGAGTTCTGTATGAGGCATCTCTCCAGTTTCTTGGGTAGAGTTAGTACTTAATAGTACTAGTCGGCATTAAGCCAGTGATACTCTTCGCTCATTTATTTTACAACATGTTGTAGCCTAATTCCAAGACATGATGCAAATTCAGTTGCCATCGTATTATGTAAACTAGAAGCACACTGCACTGATTTAGTGAAAGAAGGTCGTATGGCTGTCAAACTTCAATGATCAAACTCAGGTTGTGCGATAAATGACTCTGGGATCTGGTAGGTTAGTAGTTTATTTCTTTTTTGAGATCAGAAAGATTTAAAATTCCTTGAAAAGAATTACAGTCAGATAATAAGCACTCATAAACACCAGGTGCCTCCTCTAAACTTGCTTAGACCATAAACGAGCAGCCTTATCATGTAATTTAATTATAAAATGCAAATCAAAGGCAAGAAAATTAATACTCACTCCCTGATACTCTCAAGGATCCTAAATCAGATTGAGGGAGGATCGTGTCACTCCTATGTTTCTTATGATTTATGCCAGTTTGTATGTAAATATGGCATAAGGCTAACCATTTCTTATACTGTATTTGACATTAAATTTTACTACCAAACTCACATCTGCACATCAGTCTATCATCTAGAAGAGAAAATGGGAGCTGCTGATGCATGAAAGCTGTGATCTACCTAATTATAGTTTACACATCCAGAAGCTTGTGCAGCATAATGATAGAATCTTCTTAGCATGTTGTCCATTACCATAACATCAATAAAAACATACTCACACCATGATTAAATCCAAAACTGGGGAAAAATAACATAGTGGAAGACAAACCTTGCTGGATCATTCATCTTGATTAGGTCCACTGTTCAACACCGGGAATGTGGGAGGCCAAGCCGTCATCAAGGGATACAATGCCAGTAGAATTCCATGTGGCATCGGTATATCACATACCTTCTTCAATGTTCTACTAGAAATATGCATGTAGAATATTTCACGGTCTATCAACAGGAACACAAATTGGGCATTGTCCCCCAATGCAGCAACATAAGAGGAAGACCCCCAAGGATCATTTTCAAGGCGGCGGGGACTAAAAGCCTGACGCAAGCAAATTGTGTCGATTATCTTCCAATTGCTGGTGTCCGTATTATGATGCCAAACACAGATCCGAGCCTTTGACACATGGACGAGATAAAATCCAGAATCCTCAGCGCGGGATAAAGCAAGGTCACCGTCATGGCAAAACTTCACTCCTTCTGGAAGTTTGATACAGAATAAACTTGTGGACGCCAAATCAAGACCAAGAATGTACCATGGCATAGCGGGCATATATATCTTGCCGTTGGCAAGCAAACTGAACTTCCTCCCTAGAAACATAACATTCGGCAACAGTGGTTGTGGTAGCTCAATCGTGTCTGACCTAATGGCTTCACCCCAAGTTTCTCCATCAGCTGTGGTTTGTAAGTAGACCCAAGCTTTCAGGTCATGGTGCCTCAAGGTCACAGCAATGCACGACATGCCATCGCCACCATCGTCACGGGGCAAGAAATGTCGAGAGTGGAAAAAACTTGGGTTGTCGGCAGTGATGGGGGGCTTTGGGAATCCGACTATACCTCGCGCAGGGTGCAGCGGGCGGTACACGTTGTACGGGTACGAGCGTGGGACCCAGACGATGAGGCGGCCGTTGCGGCAGTCCTCCACAGACGCGACAACTCTGTTGCCCAGTATGAAGCTGGCGAGGCGGGCGGAAGCCGCGAGGTCCTCCGGGAGACTCGGCATCGGCACGAACTGCATCCCCGGGCCGCTGGAGGTGCGGAGGTAGAAGCCGAGGGGGCGGGGCGGATGGCGCGCGCCGAAGCGGCGGAGGAGGGCGCGGTCGGAGGCATGCTGTAGCCAGCGCTTGGAGACGGCGGCGGCGCGGACGAGGCACGTGGGGGAGTTGAGGCGGAGCAGGATCAAGTAGAGGAGGTCGTCGCTGCCGAACACCGACGCGATCGCGGACGCCGGCGGCGGCGGCGAAGGGGTGGCGGCGGCATCCGTCCTCTTCCTCTTCGCTTCCATTGCGGCCAGGCCCAGCTGCACAAATTGGAGTGGGGGATTCGGCCCGATCGATTTTGTAGTGGAGCCACAAATTGGCCCGGTTTGATTTTGGCCGAGAAATGATGGGGAACGCGACGACTAGTGATGTCCAATCGCGCGATCGAGCGGCACGGCACGGGTCTTAAAAGGCACGGCACGTTTAATTTCGTATCGGCATGGCACGGCAGCGTGTCGTGCCGCCCATCGTGCCTAGGCTCAGGCCCATGGCACGGCACGCTTTAAGTTAAATCTGTCGTGCCGTGCTAGAGGGCACGAAAATGTTATCGTGCTTGCGAGCACGAAATCTATTTCGTGCCTTAAACCAGCACGAAAATCATTCAACACTGACACACATAGATATTAACTAAAAAAACAAAATCTGAACTGATACATTCACAATATCATTCACAAAGAGAAAGAAGAAGAAAAGCAGGAAAGAAAACACAAGCAAAATGGCCAAAAGGAAATATATATTACAAATTGACGGACCTAGCTGGCTACCTCGTTAAAAACCCTTCGGCTTAAGGGAAAAAAGAGTACAGCCAGCTAAAGTAGTTCAGAGTGCGACTACAAGTTCATGTTACAACCCAAAACACCCAAAATGATCAGCCTTAGATAAACATGAAGTTCTATGCCTAAGCAAGTGACCAGTGCCACCACCAGATAGAGCAGTCAAGATAGCCTTGCAGTGTTTACAGGTTGCGGCATACCTGACCTGGTTGCCGTCGACGTCCTTGTACAATGGCTCGAAGTCTTCCCAAGCTTGAGAGGTGCACTTCCTTCCCCTCTTGCGCCGCTGGCATGTGCTCGCGCTACTACAGGTTCCAGCCGGCGAGGCCGACGTGCCAGTTGCCGGTGATGCAGCCGACTCCGGAGCGGACGCTGAGGCTGGCGGAGTCGATGACGTGCGTGGAGGAGGAGGAGGAGGAGGAGGAGCCGTCGGAGCAGCCGGAGAAGGAGTCGACGTGCCCACACCAGCCGCCGCCGTGCCAGCCCTTGGCCCCGCCGTGCCAGCCCTTGCCCTCGACGGCGCTCGAGACCCGAAGAGAAGGTCTCGGGCCGTGCGAATCGCCTCGTCGCTCGGCTCCGGTGCCGGCATCTCGTCGGAGCAGCCTCTAGGGTTGGCCGAGCGGAGCCAGATTGAGGCACGTCGGCTCGCGGCGACCTCCGGCTACAGGCAGCGAGGTGGCGGAGAGCCAAGGAGAGGAGTGGATCGTGGCGGAGCCCCGGCCGACGCCGTGGATCTAGGGTTTGGGAGGGGAGGGGAGGGGAGGAGAGGAGAGGAGCGGCGCGGCGAGTGGGGAGAGAATGACGAATGGATAAGGCAGGCGGCCTTTTTATATGGGAAGGGGATGGAAAGAGCCGTTAGGGTTTCATGGACCGGGCCTTTTCGGGCTGCTACTGGACCGGGCCGAATCGGGCATATAGCGGGTTATTTTCGGGCTTCACGGGCTACCCTATTTCAGGCCGTGCTCCGGGCCGCCCGTCGTGCTGGACCCTCAGCCCTTGGCACGGCACGCACGGGCTTTCGGGCCGGCACGACCCTAAATTTATCGTGCCGTGCCGTGCTTGGGCGGGGCCAAAATATTCATGCTTCGTGCCCGCCCGCTTGGTCCGGCCCTTTTGGACATCACTAGCGAGGACGTCGAGGAGGAAACGCGATAGTCTGGTTTGTATGGGCCCACGTGAGTCCTTTTTAATATACTCTGTACAAGGGTTTTAGGTGCAAGCATTGCAATTTGCAAAAGGACAAAGGTCACAAAAATGGGTCATACAATGGGTTAGGGCCATACGGGTTAGGGCCGGGATGGGGATACAAGATAGTTCTTCGTGTGATCTACGTCTGCCGCCAAGTTAGAGCAAGCACGCAACACTACTATTGATGTAAGAGGAATCATTTATATAATAAGGAAAGAATTTCTTATTTGGCCCTGTTAAAGTTGATGGTTCCCTTTTTTGCCTAAACTAAAAAAAAGTTACTTATATGACCCGAATTGCAACTTTGGTTTCCCTTGACCCTTCCGTTAGTTTGAAGGCTAAACGGTGTTAAATGAGGGGTGAAATGACCTTTATACCCCTGGAGTGAAATAAAATGTAAAGTTTAATTTTGGAAGTATTTTTTTGTCCCAAAATTCGAGAATAATATAACTGATCAGTTATATTATTCTTGAATTTTTGAACCAAAAAATACTTAAGGAGATCTTGATCAGTTATATTATTCTTGAATTTGGAACCAAAAAATATTTCCGAAATTGAATTTTGCATTTTATTTAACTCCAGGGGTATAAAGGTCATTTCACCCCTCCTTTAACACTGTTAAGCCTTCAAACTAACGGAAGGGCCAAAAAAGGAATCGAATTTGGGTTATATAGGTAACTTTTTTTTCAGTTTGGGCCGAGAAAGGAACCAACAACTTTGACAAGGCCAAATAAGAAATTTTCTCTATAATTAAACGTTGAATTGGTAAGATTCACTATTGTCAACAAGGCTTAATAGCGTCTACGTTTTCAAATATATGATGTTTAGCAACGCTTATTTAGTTCAAATTTAACATAAACATTCTGCTTTCCTTTACAACTTTGAGATCTTAATGCAGCCGCTTGTAACAACGACTACATCTATCAGTTTGATCAGGTTACAAAGCAATCAATTTCTCCAGATCAGCAGAAAACACGAGTATGCTGTCATTCACCCTTCTCCAGAAGGGAATCAACACCAGCAATACGATGGAGTAAAAAAAAAAAAACCTAGCCCTATGATATTGTAAAACGTACCCCACATCAGCATTAGCTCGATCGTTTCCCAGATTTTGTATTTGGTTATGAGGTCAGATATTCTGTCCCAAAAGTGAACGGGAGAAAACAGAAGCCCATCACAAGAAAATTTCGAAATAAAGATAATGATCGCCTTTTGACATAGAAGCTTCAGTCATGCTCTGCCAAACTACACAAATGGCTCTAATAATAAACAGAGGCCAGAGAAGGTTACGGTTTGAAAAAGGTAATGATCAATGGCCTTTTTTTTTTCTGTTCCAAGTGCACCCAGTAAGATATTATCTAGAACAAGTAATAAGAATTTCGTTTATCAACAATAGGAAACAGATATGGTCACTCTTGAATCAAGAACAAATTTCAGATACTATTTTGTTGATGAGTGACGACTAAAGCATCAAGCAACCCAAAGTGGTGTAATAAAAGATCTAGTTCTTTCTTCTCTTGCTTGTCCCTCAAAATCCATGAGCCTATCCCACTGCTTCCTACAAAAGGTAAAACCACCAGTATGGTGAATCACAAATCAATACCATTATTGCATCTAGCAGCACAAAAACATCCAACATTAACAAAACGCCTGATAGAACAGCAGAAGACAACTAAATATTTCTTCTCATTCAAACAAGAATACTTTCATTCAATTGATCTCCTCTCATAAGGCAAGTATGAGAACAGACAAAATTAAATAAAATTCACATTGGAAATTTTGGTCAAGACATTTAGATGAAAAATGTGTGCCAGCATATTAAAGTGTCCTAGATCATATACACACAAAAGGAAACCATTATTGACCGAAATAGAGTAGTAGCGCAAACAATGAAGAACAATCATCGCCTATGTTGGAACCTGTGCATAATAGTTCAGCAACATGCCCAAGAAGGAAACAGTTAAGGCTCATAGGGTCTGTTAAACTCTATGGCGGTTTATGTACTTACACTCACTGTTAAGCATTTTTCAGATCCGAAACTTGCTGTGCAAAATAATCTGAGCGAAGAAATTGAGAAATAGAACCCTTTCAGATACTGGTGGACTTATGAGGAATAAATAAGGGGAGCAGATAGCAATTGCACGCAGTAGTATCCACTGGTGTTATGCCGTACAAATCTCACTTCCATTAATTATTCTCTGACCTCACATTTCAGATATTTTAAGTCATCACCTAAAACATTCAGAACATGAATGTAGGTTAGCTCAATCCCTTCTATTTCTCAGATAGATTTCACAATATTCTGTGGTGATGTATTATACAACATGTTATTGCACTGGTAACGGGTATCATAAATAACTATAGGCACAGAGTGGATCGATTTGGAGTACACCACATGACAACTAAAATTCAAAGATCTAATTTATGGCCTGGCAAAGGGGTTCAGCATGCAGTGGCAAAGCCCACCGGCTGGAGAGCTCCCACCCAGGGTTCAATCCCTGGGTGCTGCACAATTTGTGGGGAAAAAAAATCCCCTTGTCATGCCTCCAGCCTCCCCATTGTAGGACACCCCGGCCTGTGGTAACGGTACGGCCCAACATGGCAGTGGTCGCTGGCCAGAGTATCGGTGCGGCTCGACCTGGGGTTTGTCGCAGTGGTCACCAGCCCAGGTAACGGTGCGTCGCAAATTCGGGTGGTTGTGTGGCGGTAGTCGCCGGCCTCACGTTACGGTGTAGTCCTAGGGTGAGGCCGTGAGGCCGGGTTCGGGTTTTTTTTACCGGAGAAGATTGATCTTCTCTATCAAAGAAAGTCGTGGGGGCGGTCTTAACCCCACCGGTCGAGATTTATTTTTATTTTTATTTATGGCCTGGGTGACATGGTCGCTTTAGTGAAAAACGGTACAATGACCTACAGTAGGCTTCCATATAGGCCACATCCAAGCTAACTGTAAGTGATACTCGGGTTAATGTGATGAAGCAATATAGATTGCACATTTTAAGATGCCTTTTGGAGCATACGTGAGGGGCTCAAGGGTCTCGTATTGGAAATAAAATTAGCAGGCTAGGAAGTTGTTGATGAATCATTCTATATCAGTAAATTATCAACCTTTTTTTTAACCTCTTTTCTAGACCAAATGACATATTCAACTAGACATGTGACTACAGTACAGTAATACATATGCCACACACTCTGCAGACAGTGTAACATTGATATCAGTTTGGGTGTCTGACTCAGCAACTTTCAACATTCATGTTTTCATTTATTTGTTTGGTAGTTGGCAAAATGACTTTCTGAGGAGAGATGTGGTCAAATTCCCTCTTGGAATTATACCTAATCCACCTCACCTTCTTCCCTTTCGGGCACTGAGAAGGTATAAAGACGAAATAAGCAAAGCAGAGTGAGGAACAACAAGTTGTAGCATCACTACTCCATGCATATCCCAAAAAGTGAGATTATATCGTCAATACCGCAAGGACATGTAACACGTCGAGTCGATAGTAACAATATATATGGGATTTAGTTGGTTAATTTTGCCATTGTGCCTCTGATGAATTATTCCAGGTGTGCTACAGAATAACTAGAGTATACATAGCTGGAAAACGTTACTACAAGCAGTACTTGAGTAACTGATGAGGGCAGGCTATGCAGGTACCCATGAAGATGCACCGCATTAAGAAAATAAGTTGTCCATGTCTTGGCACAGAAATTTGAAAAGAGGATGAAAGGTGCAAAGGTACATTATTCTCTTATCAACACTGCAGTAAAATAGGGTTCGGATATCGCACCTTCCACGTATTAATACTAGGGAGGACGTTTCTCCCCTTGGTCGAGTTTTGTTTTATAACTGCAGTTAAGTGGAAATATAGCAATTCTACCATTCTATACCTCCAGATTAGTTTAGTAGTTCACCTGAATTAACCAGAATATGAGTTCTGTATGAGGAATCTTTCCAGTTTCTTGGGCAGAGTTAGTACTTAAAGTACCAGTCGGTATTAAACCAGTGATACTCTTTGCTCATTTATTTTACAACATGTTATTGTTATAGCCTAATTCCAAGGCATGATGTAAATTCAGTTGCCATCGTATTATGTAAACTAGAAGCATAATGCGCTGATTTAGTGAAAGCAGGTCATGCATATGGCTCTCAAACTTCAATGATCAAACTCTGGTTGCGCAATAAATGACTCTTGGACCTGGTAGGTTAGTACTTTTATTTTCCACTTTGAGATCATAAAGATTTAAAATGCCTTGAAAATAATTACAGTCAGATAATAAGCACTCTTAAACACCAAGTGCCTCCTTGAGTTTACAAGAAACAGAAACTTGCTTAGAGCATAAATGAGCAGCCTTATCATGTAATCTACTTGTATAAAAATGTAAATCAAAGGCAAGAAAATTACTACTCACTTCCTGATGTTCTCAAGGATCCTAAATCAGATTGAGGGAGGATCGTGTCACTCCTATGTTTCTTATGATTTATGCAAGTTTGTATGCAAATATGGCATAAGGCTAACCATTTCTTATACTGTATTTGACATTAAATTTTACTATCAAACCCACATCTGCACATCAGTCTATCATCTAGAAGAGAAAATGGGAGCTACTGATGCATGAAACATGTGACCAACCTAATTATAGTTTACACATTCAGAAGGTTGTGCAGCATAATGATAGAATATCATGATCTTCTTAGCATGTTGTCCATTACCATAACATCAATAAAAGAAATAACATACTCACACCATGATTAAATCCAAAACTGGGGAAAAATAACAGAGTTAGTGGAAGACAAACCTTGCTGGATCATTCATCTTGATTAGGTCCATTGTTCAACACCGGGAATGTGGGAGGCCAAGCCGTCATCAAGGGATACAATGCCAGTAGAATTCCATGTGGCATCGGTATATCACATACTTTCTTCAATGTTCTACTAGAAATATGCATGTAGAATATTTCACGGTCTATCAACAGGAACACAAATTGGGCATTGTCCCCTAATGCAGCAACATAAGCGGAAGACCCCCAAGGATCATTTTCAAGGCGGCGGGGACTAAAAGCCTGACGCAAGCAAATTGTGTCAATTATCTTCCAATTGCCGGTGTCCGTATTATGATGCCAAACACAGATCCGAGCCTTGGACACATGGACGAGATAAAATCCAGAATCCTCAGCGCGGGATAAAGCAAGGTCTCCGTCATGGCAAAACTTCACTCCTTCTGGAAGTTTGATACAGAATAAACTTGTTGACGCCAAATCAAGACCAAGAATGTACCATGGCATAGCGGGCATATAGATCTTGCCGTTGGCAAGCAAACTGAACTTCCTCCTAAGAAACATAACATTCCCCAACAATCTTTGTGGCAGCTGAATCGTCTCTGACGTAATGGTTTCACCCCATGTTTCTCCATCGGCTGTGGTTTGTAAGCAGACCCAAGCTCTCAGGTGATCGTGCATCAAGGTCACAGCAATGCACGACATGCCATCGCCAGCATCGTCACGGGGCAAGAAATGTCGAGAGTGGAAAAAGCTTACGTTGTCCGGCCTGTCGGCAGTGCTGGGGGGCTTCGGGAATCCGGCTATACCTCGCGCAGGGTGCAGCGGGCGGTACACGTTGTACGGGTGCAGATATGGGACCCAGACGATGAGGCGGCCGTTGCGGCAGTCCTCCACAGACGCGACAACTCTGTTGCCCAGGATCAAGCTGGCGAGGCGGACGGAAGCCGAGAGGTCCTCCGGGAGACGCGGCATCGGCACGAACTGCATCCCCGGGCCGCTGGAGGTGCGGAGGTAGAAGCCGAGGGGACGGGGCGGGTGGCGCGCGCCGAAGAGGCGGAGGAGGGCGCGGTCGGAGGCGTGCCGGAGCCAGCGCTTGGAGACGGCGGCGGCGCGTACGAGGCAAGTGGGGGAGTCGAGGCGGAGCAGGATCAAGTGGAGGAGATCGTCGCTGCCGAATACCGACGCGATCGCGGAAGACGCCGGCGGCGGCGGCGGCGAAGGGGTGGCGGCATCCGTCCTCTTCCTCTTCGCTTCCATTGCGGCCAGAACAGCTGCACGGATTGGAGTGGGGGATTCGGCCCGATCGATTTTGTAGGTGGCCCCCGGAGATTGGAAGAGCGATGGTTGAGGGCCCGGTCCGAGAAATGGGGAATGGGCCCACGTTCGTCCCTTTTTTTTTTTAGCAAATTTCTTATTTAGCCCTAAAAAAGTTCTTGGTTCCTTTCTTGGTCCAATCTGAAAAAAGTTCCATCTATGACTCAAAACGCCATTTTCATTCATTTCTTGACCCTTCCGTCAATTTTGAGGGTTAACGGTGTTAAATAGGTGCTGAAATGACCATTTTACCCCTGAATTGAATAAACATGTAAATTTTATTTTTGAAATTATTTAATTGTTCTGAAATTCTAGAAAAACATAATTGTTCAAGATTTCATAAATTTTCATTTTTATATTTTTATTCCAGAAAAAGAATTAAATAATGTTGAAAATAAATTTTAAATTTTTATTCAATTCAGGGGTAAAATGGTCATTTCAG
Source organism: Eragrostis curvula (assembly GCA_007726485.1). NCBI lineage: Eukaryota > Viridiplantae > Streptophyta > Magnoliopsida > Poales > Poaceae > Eragrostis > Eragrostis curvula. The sequence continues at coordinate 155,012 of RWGY01000287.1, read as the reverse complement.
CACCCATTTAACACCGTTAACCCTCAAAATTGACAGAAGGGCAAAAAAAGAATGAAAATGACGTTTGGGGTCATAGAGGGAACTTTTTTCAGACTGAGCCAAAAAAGAAACCAGGAACTTTTGTAGGACCAAATAAAAAAATTGCTTTTTTTTCTCTCTTTTTATTATCGTCAACGGCAAGGCCATTTCGTTTCCTCACTACTCGGCTTCCAGTTCTTCGACTGGTCGGGCAACCCAATCCGGCCCACGAGAACTGAATAGAGATTAGGGCCCAAACGAGCACTAGGCAACACAGAGGACGTTTGTTGTGCTTGGCTGAACGTCTGCTGGGTCTTTGCTATTGGCTCTTGTAACAAATTTTAGCTTCTTAGCATGCTAATAGGTAGAAAATCAGCTCTGAGCTAGCTTTCAGATTTTAGTTTATTTACTCAGAAGCAAACTTTTCCGCTTTTCAAAATGTTATTTGTTTCTGCTTCAGGCTTTCCACATGAAAAAGATAATAAATTATGAAACAAACAGGGCCCAAGCCGCAACTGTAAGACAAAAACAAATACAAGTTGATGCTGACACCAAGCAAAAGCATATAATCTGTCCTTTTAGGGAACCATGCATCAGAGATGCCTTCTAAGCATGCAGGATGCAGCTGCATGCTCCAGCTTATTACATAAACATAACATGAAAACACTAGCTCCCTGGACAGAGCAGGACTCTTGAAAGGAAGTAAACGATGCCTCACACTGGCTACGCCGAGAGAGCTTATAACCGTACATTATCTGGAACCTAGAACAAACGATGCACTAAAATAAACGCTCCCTGGACAGAAGGTAGCATCTTACTGGTAGTCGCACCGGTTGTTTCTGACGCAACGGTCATAGCAACTTCTAAAAGCAACCTGAGCCTGGCAAATCTGATTACATGCTGCCTTGCATATTCCACATCGTTGTGAGCACTGCAGCTGCTCCGCGAGCTCAGGCACCTCGGGTTTCTGCAGCAGCACGGAGCCGGCTGCAGCTTCTTCCAGGTCCTCTTGTGAACCATGGACCAGCTCCGATCCAACGAACAGGAGCAGCATGCATACGGCAGCCATCTTCACGAGTGGTGCAGCTTCAGAAGCCATTGCAAAGCACAGCAAGATGGAACAGTCAAAATGAGTGGATTTTACTGAAACTGAGATTTGCTAGGTGAGAGATGCGATGTGAAGTAGAAGCTGTGTCTCTGCTCTATTTATAGAGATCGAAAGGTCCCTCGAGATAAATCAAGGATTCAGCTACGTATATAAGAAAAGCAATAAGTGAAAGGGGTTTTGTCTAGTGGTTAAGGCACCCGAGTAGCACCTTTGAGGTCTTAGGTTTGACTCCCGATGAAAGCGAATTTTCTAGAATTTAACGGTATTTGTGCTTTCAGCGGTAGGCGACGTGGCCGTCGACAGCGAGGCGTCAGTAGTGACTTCGTCAATTTGGAGGATTTGCCGGCTCGAAGATGCTCATAGGGGTAGGATTTACGTATGTGTGTTCATAGGGGTGAGTGTGCGTGTGTTGTGAGTGTCTGAGTAATCTCAAAAAAGAAAGAAAGAAAAGCAATAAACTATTTCCCTCCGATTACGTGCATTGCATACGTTAGATTACGCTATCTCTGCCACTCTCACATGCATGTCCCGCGATGGGGGCAAGATAAATATCACCTATGTAGCACGGAGTATATGTTTGGCATTACTTGAGCTTATCCGATCCCATCGGAACAGACACCAGACACATTGTTATTCACTTGGTCAGAGGACTTGAAATTGTCTATTGCGAATTGAGGCGAGTGACACCAAACTAAGAAGCTAAATGGATGAGTTCGACTTTGTCTGTGTGCATTGTTGTGAGACATGCACGGTGCACGTGAAATGGCCTACTCCTCGCCCCCTGCTAGCTGATTACACCGACGACGACGTGAGTTTGTTACACGTAAGCCCCTAAACGACCAACTAGGTGGCCACGGCAGCACCCAACAGGAGTTTAATATCTCACCTTCATTTAGTGCAGATTATCAGTTTTTCAATATGCTTCACGTATAGGTTTTATGTCGTATCTTAGCTCGTCACATCAAGAACTATTATCAGGCCCAGTTGCCTCAGGATTGTAGAGGGTCTATTGAAAAGTCTTCAAAACAATTGACTGCTTCTTCTCCCTCCTAGTGCAAAAATGTGCAGCGAGCCCGGCGCGATGGGCAACCACTGCAACTGCATGGCAATGATGGACCCAGCCTACATCTCACCCGGTGCTCTCCTGAGCAAGCCCACACTGTGAACAGCTTCCACATCTTTGCTATCTTACAGCCCATTTTTGCCGTTCCAAGTACATGGTAAAGATTAGGCCACTTAATACAATTTACTTGATCCCACGTTTCAAAAGCTGGCATCATTATAAGTTGAGAAGTCATCTTATAATCCATTCATTCATATGCTCTGGAGTATTCTGCCTTTGTTTGATTAACATAAGTACTCTCTAATATATGGTTAGGAGTATATATTCGAAAGCATTAAAGATTTATGTTATAAAAAAACAAAATCCAACTTAGGAGGAGCTAGGCGGTTTTTTTCCATTAAGAATAAGAACATCAGTCAAATAGATACCCATATTCAAGAGTAACAGGACTTGACGAACTAAGACAAGCTTCGTTTCCTTATGGATGACACATGAGTGGTACAGTTTAAACAACAACTTTGACTATGTAGTCAAATGGGCATAAAACTGAAAAGAAAGCTCAACACAACAGAACAGATCTAAATAAACATGCCCTTGAAAGGATTGTAGTATCCACGCACGAATCATGGAACAAAATTTGGGAGGCCAAAAATTTGATTGAGAAATAGAAATAAAATAGTTATCAAAGAAAAGAAAAGTTCCGTAAAACAATAACAAATTTGAGTAACTATGCTCATGTATGGGCCCTCGCCCGGGCCTCCAAAATATTGTGGCCCACCCTTTTATGCCTGTGTGGCACTACAGTTTCACTGAAGATTTTTAATGCCGGCTGGAAATTCAATTTATTATAATGTTTTTTTTGAGAAATTACACAGTACAACTCAGACACTCACAACGCACGCACACTCACCCCTATGAATGCACATACGCAAACCCTACCCCTATGAGCATCTTCGAAGACTGAGCCGGCAAATTCTCCAGATTCCCGAAGTCACCACTGGCGCCTCGCTGTCGACGGCCACGTCGCTTACCGCTGAAAGCACAAATGCCGTTAAATCCTAGAAAATTTAATGTTAGCTGTAACAGGTAAAATCTCATATATTTTACATGGCCGCCTTGCTGTTTGGTATAAGTTAATAATCTCTGATCTGACATTACCACTTTGTCGTCTCAAAAAAAAGAAGAAGACATTAACACTTTGTAGTTTAGGGCCTTAGTTTTTAGCTACAAAATAATTTCTCTCATCTGACATGGCTAGGTAATAGTTTAGGACCTTATAAGTATGTACTAAAAGTTTAACCTCCGCGTAGTAGGTGAGTACCATACAAGTTTAGTAGGCAGCGCTGTAGCCTGTAAAAAAAATCACCTGGCTCTTGTTAAATGCTGAAAATGAGTTAACAAATTGCTGATGGTGTACTGTCCTATGCTGAGTTATTTTTTGCAAGCAAATGTCAGAATGATTAATTTCACCAGGCACTGCCATTGACAACGAAAAAACCGGTACTGGAGCATTTCTTTTGTTTTTCCAACTTGTTTGTCAGATAACATGGTTTCAATATTGATTTTTGTCCCGATTCCTGAAATGATTATAATTTTTTTCCGATGTGATGAGCTCAAAGCGCGATCAATAGGTGATGGTTGTTTGGACGGTGTATAAATAACTGTGAAGCAAAATCCAAATACAACAATGATCTAATGGTTTTAATTAAATACAGAAGATACAACCTTTCAATATGAAAATTCTTCACATATATACGAGTCATTTGTAAAATGCATATGACAAGGGATGTAATGGACTAAAAACCAAATAAATGGGAGCATGTCATGTGAAAACGCCTCATATGTTGAAAACTTGGAAACCCACCGTCAGATTGTACACCAAAGGACCAGATGAGATAATATCCCAAATCAGTGGTATATTTTCATGTTGCTCCTTACTTTATCTGGCATTTAGGCCATCGCTTCTATTTCCTCTCTTACTCGTCCATGTCTCAGTCGGTCAGTCCAGCCATATCTCCACCTCCGCCATTTTTGCGGGTGTGCTTTTTTGTCTCTTTTCAACTGCAATTTATTAAACCTTCTTCTTCATCTCATGCCTGGAATGGAAAAATCCCATTGTTTGAGTACAAATTTGGGTTGTTCATGCTCAAACTCTTTACAGAATGCAAACGTAGCTTCGAGATCCAAAGATGCAAATCGAAGAGTATATCCTGGGCATATGCATTTTGTCAATAGATCAACATCTTAACTTTGTACCATTTCATATCGTCTATAGTCCGGTATGAGCTGTACTGTTGAGAAGCTGGCACAGCGCTGAATATTAAAGGCCGGGCTATCATGCATAACCGGTAAATAAGCATGACTAGCTAGATTGGTATTTGGTACCGGATCAACACCCAATAAAATCACGTGAACAAAGAGAGAAAATTCAGTTCATAATTTTGTACTGTATCACGTTTATTAATGAAACATACCGTTCCACACTGATTTCATAGGATGTCAATGACGAACAGTACAGCTGGTGGCTCTGGAACCAGTTTCTCAATCGTTTTGAAAGTACAGTCCCCCCCCTTCCTTTTGTGTGTTCTGCGATGGCCTTAGGGTGGCATGGACTGGTCCATCACATGGTCCCTCAGGGACGTCCATGACAAACAAATAGCTCGTTTGAAGCATGAATGCTGAAGATGAGCCAATACATTTCTGATGGGTTTGTATGGTGTGCTGAGTTATTGTGCAAGCAAATTATAGGTGGGCAATATCATGACCACATGTCACATGTCATTGTAACAATTTAAATCTCACATCTGACACGGCTGCCATGTAATTTGGAATAAGTTAATCACCGATCTGATATTACCACTTTGTAGTCATCTGACATGGATAGGTAACAGTTTATAGGACCTTATAATTATGTACTAACCATTTAACCTCTTGTTTAATATGATCACTTAGTAGGTGAGGACCTCACAAGTTTGGTAGCCAGCGCTGCAGCCTATAGAAAAATTACCTAGTTCTTGTTAAATGCTGACGATGAGTTAACAAACCGCCGCTGATGGGTGTATTGTGCTGTTCTGAGTTAGTATTTTGCAGGAAAATGGCAGAATAGTCAGTTTCGTCAGGCACCATCACATCCTGCTGACAAACGAAAAAAAAGGGGGCTGACGCATCTTTTTTGGTCTTTTCAACTTCTTATGCCCGACAACATTTTTTTTTTTATTAAAATTCATCCATGTTCACGACTTTGATCTGTAATGATGAACAAAATTTCCGATCTGATGGCCTCAGTATATAATACAAAACTTAATATAGGTGGCGGCTGGTTGGACGGTGTAAAAGATAACTATGAAGAAAATTAAAATGCACCAGAGGCCTAATGTATTACTTAAACTAGCAAAGTGCCCATGCATTGCAATGGGACCAAAGGCCAATTGTAACCAGATTTATATTTCTATGGACTTTTTTAAGGTACCCAAATAAACATAAACCATCCATGGCCGTACGTTGCAATTTTTTCAGTTTGCATAAAATAGATATTTTAGACTTCATGTTGTTTATAGTACAAATTTTGTTTATCCGCAAAATAAAAAAGCACAAACTTTGTATGAATTGTGCATGCCAAAATGGATGATTGTGCGTGCTGTACTAGTTTTCTATTTTAGTTGCATGCATTCATTGGTAATAGTCTAGTAGACGTCGTCGGATTTGTTTAGCAAAATATTGATGGATGGTGGAAATCTATCACAATAAAACTTATCGTAAAGAGCCCATCTATAAAATGCTAAAAGCCCACAGTAAGGCATATATTTTTTCAATATTTTCTGCCATGAAAAATGTATGAATAGGTTCATGTGTAACAAATGAAGTGCATCTAGTAATTTACCTTGACTAACATACCAACCCCACCGCTAAAAAGGAAAAATAAAATGGAGGTGCCCAAGCGAATGGTATTCGAACCCAAGTGTTGTGGAAGGGAGCGAGCAGGCTTACCACTGCAACGCAATGAGCTGTGTGATCATATGCGATTGGTTTCTATAAGAATACAAGCTCAGATATTTGAATTCGAATCGAACTCAATTCAAATTCGATGTGAATATACAAACGGCAGAGGTCTGAAAACGAAAATTGTGGCTGGCAACCCCTTTTAGACTTACTAGAAATTTACCCGTGCGTTGCGACGGAAGACAAGAAAAATTAATAAAATAATAAGACATTGTCAAAATATGTAATTTGCTAAAACAACGGTTCACACATAATAAATTGCATTGACATGTTTTCTTTCTCCTAAAAAAATAGAAAGCATCTAAAAATAGGAAAAGAAAGCAAACAAATAATATATAGAAGGTAATGTACCTAAAACCCTGACCCGATCCCAGCTCACACCCAGTCGAACTTGCCCACCTCCCTCTTTGTCCGCTTCAAGCGCACACGTCTATTTGGGCCGGCCCAACCAGCCAACGCACAGCCACATAGGACTCGCCACATGAAAAAATGGGGAAAAAAATAAATATTACTTTGAGTAGGATTCAAACTCTGGTTGGGGAGAGACAAGCGCAAGCACTTGCCGCTATACCACGTGCTATTTCGTGAATATAGTCGATTCGACTCCTATAAGACATAAGGTAGGATATTTGAAACTTAAATTGATGTGAATTCTACACGAATTCAAACGGAAGTCTGAAATCTGAAATCCGAAGCTGAAATCTTGGGCTGACGACCCTCTTTAGACTTATTAAGTAGTAGAGATTAAGTAGCGGAGATATGATTTTATATGTTTGTCTTCGAGATTTGGAATCTCCTACGAGAAAAACATTCAGGACAAGAGATAAAACCTTTCAATACGAAAATTATTCACATACGAATGATTTATACAAGTCATGGTTACTTCCAATGATGTATTAGATTAAATATCAAGTAAATCACCACCTAAGTGGTTTCAACCATTAGATCTCCAATTGTACAACTAGTTGGGTGTATAAATGCATTTGCAATAGATCAATATCTTAACTTCTTTTACCATTTCATAGTGGCTACAACATCCTGATCTTGTATCACTAGTACGATGAAGGCTTTTTGCCCTGCAGTGGAGGGCAGGCGATTCCGCCACTGTTTTTTTTAATGAAGATTCCGCCACTGTTGTTGACGGATTTGCCCACCACTGGAGAGTTGCCAGAAACAAAAAAAATCACAGGGCCCACGAGCACCACACACCCACCCGCGACGGGTTGGGCTGTGCTGGGCACACCACCTTGCCACCCCATGTCGAGGCCACCGCGCCCCCTGCCGCGCCATCCGCCACCATGCTCCACCGCGCGCCGCATGCTCAAACACAGATCCCGCTGCGCCGCCATGCCCGCCGCACCCAAATGGCTGACGCAAATTAATGCTCGCTCGTGTCGGGGTCGCCTCATCATCGGGCCAGGGAAGGGGGGGGGGGGGGGGGGGGGGGGGAGGCCGTCCCCATGGCGGATTCTCGCGCTGCCCTGGATCCGCGCCATGGATGCCTTCATCGAGCCGTGGAGAGACAGCTTCGTGTGGGTCTTCTTGTCAGGCAAGGGGAGGGAGGCCACCCCACGGTGGATCCTCATCGCACGCGCATCGGTGAGAGGAGCCTTTGGTGGTGTAATACCCTACTTTTCAGAGCCAAAAGAAAAAGGAAAAGAAGAAAAACAAATAAATAAATAAAGATCAAAAAGGGACAAAAATCACTCCAAATTTGAACCTTTTCTAAGCTCTTACCTTCCATGAATTTTCCAAAATAAAATTTCACTAAATAATTGAAACTAGTTTGAATTTGAAATTTTCAGAATATAAAATATGTGCTCAAGTGTTTGTGTTCATTTAAAAGTTCACTAAAATTTGAACTTTTCGAATTTACAACAAATTAAATAAATTTGTTCTAGTTTGAGCTATGGCACATTCAATTTTCAAAAAGTTTGAATTTTAAAACCTGCACAATCTTCACCATACGCATATTCGTGTTTTATCGGTTTTGTTTTGGGTGTTTGATCAAACCTTTGTTTTTGTTTGAATTTGAAATCCCTTCAAATTCAAATCCTAGAAATAGTTTAAACCTTTTCCTTATCCAAACTCTTCCCGGGCTGTATCCTTTTCTTCTCTCCCCCTCGGCCCAGCTCCCCCTCTTCTCTATCTCCCCCGCGCACCGGCCCATCACCTCTGTTTCGGCCCAGTTCCTCGCGGCCTGCTCCAGCCCGCGCTCTCCTCCTCTCTGAGCCGCCGACAGGTGGGGCCGCTGTAGCATCCCGCCTCAAATTAATGAGGGGTTTGCTAACCAGGATCTTAATCGGGGGATACTTGGCGAAGCAAGTATGCATAGACCACACACATAAGCATAAATAAAATAATTTTACATTAAGTTCAGTTATTACATTGGTTCCATAATTAACATAAGATATCCATTTCGAAGTTCGATTTATTTTACATAAAAGGGGTTTGAAATTCGATTACATAACATGAGCGGAAGCGAAACACACGACGATACATATATACAATGAAACCATGTCCGGCCCGTAGACACGATCTCACTCACCTTGCTCCTGGCGGGGAGAAGAGGGAACCCACTCAATGGACCAGTCCTTGGGCGGTTCACCCTCCCACACTATCTTACCACAACACCCGCAGAAGTTGCAATCGGGAATACCTGCAGTAAAATTTTAAACAGCGAAACCCTGAGCAACTAATACTCAGCAAGTCTTACCCGTCAAATTGGCCATCTAAGACCGACTTCTAACATGCAGGGGGTTGACCAGGGGGTGACATTTAATTGCAAAAACGGCACTAATAATTGATCCTTATTTTCATATTTTAGCCAGATTAAAAGGGTTCTTGCATAAATATAAATATTAGCAACCTAACTAAGCAATACATGGTTGCAATACAATTAATTGAAGTCCAATAACATATAAACATCATTATGTGCACTTCTTACTACGATGTGACGCAGTGAACAAGTGGTACTCAATAACCGCGAGGGACGGCCATTCGAATCGATTTACACCTGCAGGCGAAACCCGAATACACGACGTACGCTACTCGAAAGAGCCACGCACGGCAACCTTTTACAAGACATCATAAAGCCGGTCCGAGTGTCACCTCTCCCGGACACACGTCCTCCACGCGATACCCGCGCCAGGCAATCCGTGGTTAGCCCATGTGCCCTCCCTTCCTACACAAACCCGCAACCACCATACCATCTTCATCACCAAAAGAGAGGTGGGGCCCCGTCCAACAATATAACATCGAGCTACTAAGTTTACTAGTTCCCATTCTCCTAGCATGTATCCGGTACTGTTCAAACTTGCTCAGCGGGGCCACAACGAACGGTCCTCAACCGACACAAACGGGGCTATGGCGAGCAAGGCGAGCCTTGTCACCTCAACGTACACATGAACTTCCCCGTTCGGTCTCAAATTCATTACCATCATCATGTGAGAACATAAATTAAATCCGACCCCACTTACACTGAGCGGTCTCCATACCACTCGATTTCCTACCGATGATACATTCCTATTAAGCATAGCGGAGTCTATCACGTGGCTGCATAAAACTGAACCCGCCCATAGGAGTATGTAAATTAAATGCAACTACGGTTCCATAAAACTCCTAAAACGTAAATGCACAATTCATGACTCTATATATAGTGATAAAAGGAAAATCTTTTAAAACGAGGTGAGATGCACCGGGGCTTGCCTTGGGGCTGGTGGTTAGCACACTCAATCACGTTCAGGTCAGCGCCGGTCTCCTCGGCCACGATCTCCACGTCCTCGAGTCCGGCGTCGGTTCCTAAATGAATGCAACAATATACACAAATCAAAGATAGTTCATGGAACTTCCTTGACAAAATGACATGGTGATGTTATGATGCAAATGCAACATGCTGGCAGGGCCATGTATCAGGTTTTTGCATTTTGGTCCCAAGTGATTTACACAATTACTTTGGATTTAGGAATTTCCTTACGCGCAAATAAGGGTTCCTCTTCTAAATTCTTTAAAAAGGGTTCTGGAAGATCTAAAATTACATTTCTATTTTTATTTAGCATCTTCATCCTAGTTACAGTAACATATCCAAAATTTGGTGCAAAAAGGTGCAGGAATAAAATAAATAAAAAGATTTTTCTAGCAACTGTAAACTGCAATTACTCCTAAAATAAGGTGCATTTAAAGATACCACTTGGTGGGATGTTCAGTGAACCTATTAGGAGTGTGTATGCCAAAATTCAGAATTTTTGCATTGACAGATCTTTTTATAAAAAAGATTTCCTGATTCTCTTCTCTGAATTTTATAAAATTAACTAGGATGAATTCAGATGTTTATGTTGTACCACTGGATAGGTCTGCTCATAAGGAAACCAACAAATTTTGTTTCGGATTTTTCTGAGTTATATTTATTTCTGTATGATTTTTGAAAGTTTTTAGCAGATTTGAAGATGCAAGTGCAAGAGTTAACTAGCTTCTTACTGCTTTTTACTGTAACAGGCCAAAAGCAGAGCACGGCGTGGAGGCTTGGACAGCGGCAGACTGGCGGCAAGGAAATCTTTGATTCCGACGAATTAGGCTGTGGAAACAGAATGGAAACCAGCCGAATGAGTGAGCACTTGAGCGTGGCAGATGGACACGCGAACAATTGGCCGGGGACTCACCGTGCAAGGAGTATTTCGCGGCAAGGTCGAAGATGCTTAGCCACCGGCCATGGGGAAGAAACGGAGTCGGTCTCGATCTGCTGCGTGACACAGGGAAATCGACGGCCCAAGCAAGTGGCGCTAGCCCATGGTGAAGCTTTGGGTAGCGTCGGTTTGGGTGGGGTGAGCTCGAATAGCAGCGGCACACGAGCTCAAGCTCCAAGCGGCGTCAATGGCGGCTGGTTGGGAGAGACAAGAGAGAGAGCGGCGATGACTTGACCGAAGGAGGAGGAGATAAGGCTGTGGACTTGGTCGTCGACGCAGTGCAGAGGTGACGCCGGCCACAGTCCGGCGGAATGGGCAGAGAGAGAGGCGCGCGCGGCGGAGACGACACCCGGCGCTACAGTAACTTTTTCGAATTTTCAAACAAATTTGCATGTGCTGACTTGGATTGATAGAAACCTAACTCTACTGTGCTCCAAAAAATCTGATAAAATCAGTTCTGGAAGATTTCACTGAGATGAACATTTTTCCTTATTACAAATTTTCCTAATTCGATTTAGATTTTGAACTAAAATTCAATTAAGACAGATTTTTAATAAAGAACTTTGATTTATTTGAGCCCATTTCCTGTTGTAGAAAAATCCACAAAATTCTCCAAAAATTTCTTTTTGGCCCTGGATGCCCAGGAAATTTTCAAATGGGCCCACTTGTATACAAAATTTTGAATTTCTAGTTCAAGTTCATAATTGACCATTTTCAAATGATTTGCTTTTAAATGACTTTTCTAAAGTGATCATTAGCATTTGTGATCAAAATGCACTAATCATCAGATTTGGGTCTTCATTAGGGTGGGATGTTACAGCCGCCCCGTCAGCCTTCTTCTCCACGCCCCTACCGCCGCGCCCGGGCCCCGGCCGCCGACCCGCCTCCGCCGCTCCCGCTGTCCGGTCGCCGCCGCCTTGGCCGCCACGGAAGCTCCGCCATAAAGCGAGCCGCGCCCCGCTCCTCTCTCCCGCGAGCTCCTTTCTTCCCCTTCTCCCTCTCCTCTTCTCCTCCCTCCCCGGTCCGACGACCCCGTCTCCGGCAATCACTTCCGCCGCCGTGCGAGCGCCCGCGTTTCCCCTCTCCTCTTCCCCGTGCTCCACTACATCGCGCGCCGCCCCGGCTTGGCCTCTGCTCGAGCCGTCACGCCTCCGAGAAGGAGATCGACGATGAGCTCCATCCGCCGTCACCCCCCTCCTCGACGCCGGCCCTATTCCGCCACTCCCCCGCGAAACTAAGCCTATGGTGAGGCTCCCCGCACCCCTAACTCTCTCTCACACCCCTTCTCCTCCTCCTCCCCACGCGCGCGAGCGCTATCCCTCGGCGCCGTCGCCTCCGCCGCGTTCTTCTCCGCCGCCGGCCGCCGTAGTTGAGTCCCCGGCCCGGCCGCGCCCACCAAAACTCTCCCCGCACTCACCTGCACGCGCACCCACTCTCGTTCAAGCTCAACCCCGCTCCACCGCGTTCCCCATCGCATCTCGCCGCCCTCGCCATCTCCGGCGACCCCTCGTCTCCCCTCCGATGAACCTCGTCGACTACGTGCTTCCCCCACGGCTCCGCCTTCACGTGCGCTCCCCCGGCAACCACTCCCCGTGACCCCGCTCCTCTCCCTCGCGCCGCCAGCAAGCTCTCCGGCGAGCCCCCAACGCGGGCCGCCTCCCGGTCCACCGTGGACCGGTGGACCACCGCCCATCCCCGGTCCACGGGCCCTGTGGACTAAGTCCACCGAATTTCCAAAAGAAAATAAATCCTTTTCTATATATGACGTCAGCCTCACGCAATAAACCTTTTCCTGTACAAAAATAATTCCCAAAATTCTGAAAATCCCCGGGCCCTGTACATTTTGCAAATAGGCCCCTGACCTTTTCAATAATATTGTTTAAGACCTGCATTTTTACAGAAAAGTACCTAAACTTTTCTGTAATTATGTTTTAACCCCTGTCTTTTTACACCTAGACCCCTAAACTTTTAGTAATTATAGATAGGTCCCTGGACATATTCTGTAATTACACTTTAGCCCTCAAAAACCTTTTTATAATTACAAATCAGCCCTCCAATCTTCAAACGCCCATATCTTTTTAATCCGAACTCCGTTTTGGGTGATTTTTGCGCCCACGGGTTCGTGGAGTCGCGAAGTACCTCATGGTACTATCCATGGAACCCCACACTAGGTTTAGAATTCTTTACCTCCTAATATATCCCTCACTCCTTATATCTTTTCTCAGCAGATCATGCGATGATCACTCATGTCGCAAATATCTGCGCATGTAAACCTAACCCATCCTGTGATGCTATTCCGCCTGATGTCACCCAAAACACCCTCACTTATTATATCGATTCCTAGCAGATCCTGCGATGATTGATCTCGAATATCTCGAGTACTCGTTCACCCTAACCTAACCGACCCACATGATACTTTTCTGCCTAGTATCTTTCTTATCACAACACACACCCTACTTCACCTCTGAATAACCTATTCATTCTTTTGCTCGCTAGCATTAAACCTAGCGGTCATTCGTACCATTCCACTTTCAACCTAGTACCCTTATCTTATCACAAATGAAATCTCGAACCTAACCTAAATCAACCCTCGCTCGATCAAACCTAACCTAGTATCCTCGCCCAACTCCTTTTAGAATGACCTAAGTACTTGTTGATTGCCATGCTTTGACCTTGGTTTACCCTAATTTCCTTGTAAAACCTAGGAACCACCATCATTAATTCTCAATGATGAGTGGATCAATATGCTGCTTAGGATTCATTCACCGTGTACTTAATAACTTGATACACATGCTTTTTGTGAAAATGTGTGTGTGCTTGGTGGTGGGTGTGTAAAGTGAAAATGGGTGGGATTAGTAAGTGCAACCCATAGTGGGGGTATGTTTTAGACGGGTGCAAGCGAGGTAGTCCTCAGTGGGGAGGCTATCTCTGGGACGCTACTCCTCGCAGGAGGGTAGCTATTGAAGATGCTTGCATCGGTCGTATAAGGACCGGTTCTTGTGCTGTCTGGCCTAGCAGCAGTGCAACCACGAGGCCCTGTTATGGGCAGGGTTTTGGAACCACACCCTACTAGTGATTGCCCGGTACCACCAGGAGGCAGGGAGTTGCAACCGGAAGCCAGGAGAAGATCTTGACGAGATTGGCGTCGGGTCCGGCAAGTGAAAGTTGATGGCCATGATATTTATATTGATGTGAAGCCCCTGGTCGCTGATTTTCCGGGGTGGTACCGAGGTGACACTGGGCAGGTACGGGACCATTAGTATCCAGTCGGAACCAGGGCACTGGGAAAGACTGGGTACCTTGTGGGGAAAGTGTACAACCTCTGCAGAGGATAAGAATCTATCCGGATAGCCGTGTTCCACGGTATTGGACAACGCGAAAGCCATGGCCACACAATGATTAGATTTTCTGCGTGAGTTATCCTTGGCGTGTGTGTTTTTGGAAAACGCCGGTTTGGAGCCGTGTGCTGGTTTCCTGCCAGCATTAAAATTTGGGAACTGGCGGGATGGACGCATCTCCCCCAGGGCCAACCAACCCCACTATGTTTAATCACTATACCTGACTTAGTTTGCGAACTGGTTTTGTTTTCAAAACCAACCCTTGCATAAAATTGGCTTTCCGCCGATATGATGATGAACCTCCAGCCTTACCCTTGTTTATACCCTTGCATACATTTACCCCTTGTGTTAGGGTTTGCTGAGTACCTTATGTACTCACGCGTTTGCGTTTATTGTTTTTAGTGAGAGAAGTCTTCGTAGGAGACGACGACGTCTGGTTTTCGTTCTGCCTCTCAAGTCTGCTTGTGGCTTGGGCCGTGTTTCCGCTGTTTGTCTGCTCAGCCATTAGTTGGTCAGAAGGACTTGGATACTTCGGAATCCTTGTCATACCGCCACTAAAGGCTGTTTATCAGGTACTATACTATTTACCTAATCGAAGTATGCCTTTGATTACCATATCTGTGTTCTTGTGCGTATCAGCTACTGATCCAGGGACTGATACATGATGCACAACAGGCTCCAGAAATTTGGGGTATGACAGGTGGGGAGAGGGAAGGAGGGGGAGAGAGTCTGCGGGGTGGGAGAGGAGAGGGCAGAACGGTCGGGGAGAGAAGTGGCAGATAGAAAGAAGACAAGATGGAGGTGGCTGTGCGGTGCGGTTGAAGTGATAAGGTTAGGGTTTGGAAGTGAGTTGAGGCATCGTTTTATACTTTAGACGTGTTTGGGCTGGGGAATGGGCCTAACAATTGCAATGGCGGGCCGCATGATATCAACGTCTGCCACTGGTGTTAAAATAGCAATGACGGACAACGCTGAAATTAGCAAGCTCGCCACTAAAGCTCATAGACTGCTGATGTCACTGCATCCGCCACTACTAACTACTACAGTACCAGTGTCGAGCTTGTAGTGACGGATAAATTGTGCCCGTCACTGCTATTTTATACCATCCATCACTGTAGGCTCTTATTGTACTAGTGTACTGTTGAGCTGGGGCCACAACTGAAGAGCTAGGGCTGGACTATGATGCAATAGCGCATACCAGGTAAATAAGAGTGACTAGTATTTGGTATAGGATCAACATCTAGTAAAATCATCTGAGAAAAAGAGAAAATTCAGTTCATAATTTTGTCACCACGTTTATGAATTATATATATGATGATATTGTTGAAACATACTGTTTCACACTGATTTCATAGGATTTCGTGACGAGCAGCACAGCTGGTGGCTCTGGAACTAGTTCCTCGTCTTGAAACCATACTGGACCCTTTCTTCTTAGCATTTTTGGCATGATTTATTTTGTGCTTTGTTGGACTAAATCAAACCAAAAAACAAAATCCCAATACCTCTCACGGTGCTTAGCAGCGTAGGCATCAGGCACCGTAACTCAAAGGATTACTAAGAACTTTTGTTACCAGGAGATATATAAAAATGACATAACAGTGGTATAGCTTTCGCATAGGAACAGTATCATCATAACAATGTACACAAGTTTTATGACAACAACAAGCAAAGGATCAAGCCTCAAGGGAATCATACACAACCAAAGATGGCTTCTGCATGCATCAGCTTATTGTTACATAACTAAAATACGTGTACACTAGCTCTATGGGCACAGAGCAGGAATACACTTGGAGAGAAGTACACAGTGCCTCTTACCAGCTTAGGATGAGCCGGGAGGCCCGGGAGATTATTAGCGTACTTTTCCACTGGAACTGTGAATAAAAGATACAGTAAGGCAGGCGTGATGAGAAATATATCACATTTTACAATCCTCGCAGGCCTTGAAACATTGTTCCTCCTTGATCATCCACTTCCAGCACTGCGCCTTGCACGCCTCGACTGGCCAACATGCCCCATCACGAACGCTCAGCAGCGGTTCCGCGAGCTCAAGCGCCTCGGGCCTCTGCAGCAGCACTGAACCAGCTCTACTAGCTTCTAGCTGCTCCAATCCATAAAACAGGACCAGCATGCATATGGCCGCCATCTTCACCAGTGAAGATGCAGAAGCCATTGCAATAAAGACACTTGGAACAATCTAATTAAATAGAAGTGATATGTGCCGATCGAGTGGATAACAGGTTCTGATTGCTAGATGCGAGGTGCGATTTGAAGTAGAAGGTTGGCGCTATTTATAGAGAGCAAAAGGCCAATCTATATGTGTAGGATAAGGACGAACCTTTATTATACAATAAACTACGCATGTGTCAAAACTAAGGCTTGATCAACCAACTATACAAGCATAAAAGTTCATATTAAGCTACATATATCTGTCACTGTCAGATGCATCGGAAAAAATATGGTCGTACAAATTCAATTTCCTGCTCTCTCTCTCTCTCTGATTTACTTCAGTGCAAGGATAAGTTTGATTCGAAAATAGTGGGAAACTTCCATCGTTTGGATCAACAGAGTAAATCTGGATAGAATGTAAGGCATTGAGATTATATGAAAGGAAATGTAAGGCCAGAGAGAGAGAGAGAGAGAGAGAGAGAGAGAGAGAGAGAGAGAGAGAGAGAGAGAAGGATGTACCTACATTCAATAAACTGCTCGAGTCAGAAACTAACACTTGATTCACCGACCACAGTCACATACAGTTTATATTAAGCTAGTATATATCTCTGTCACTGTCACATGCATGCACTTTCACGCATGTGAGATGGCACAGATTAAATTTCCCTTTCTCTCTCTAAGTACTTGAAAAATGAATTTACCAGTCTTCCAAATACTATGGTGGCACAACGAATGAAAGATACTGTGATTAGAACTGATGTAATATAGCTGATACACCAAACACATATATCCAATTTCTATTTGATATATCCTGCTTTACTATTGTTGATTTTGAACTAATACATTCTTTGGAATCCAGCTGTGGGATACCTCTGATCCGTTGTGGCTGGTCACCAGAAGCCGAGGCATGCATGCACTGCGCCACACTGCATAAAATAGGGGAGTAGGAGAGGGAATACACAGGCCAGACATTTTGTCGAGTAACGGCCCGGCAATACTTATGTAGCTAGTTCCTCAAGAGGTGTCCACTGACAAACAATGTTTGGTTATTTACCTCCAAGCCAGATACTGAAGAAGCAGGGCAGGCAAACAACAACTAGTGAATAGTCTGAACTTGGATTAGAAGGTTATTGCAAAGCTAAGAATCCTTACACCCTAAAATGATTTTTAGAGAACGACCCACAAATAAAATTGAATTTTTCCTTATCATATTTTCAGTTTTTTTTTGCAGGTTTTAGATGGCTTGAGTTCACACAAGACTTTACTTTATGTTCTTGTGAACTTATTGTATCTAGTCTTCAACAGGTTATTTAGTTTTAACTCGGAACACGGCATCCAAGACTACTGAGAACTACTCCAACTGTGCTGTCGCAGTACCTTTCCAAGATTTTGTACACTTGACCTTATCTATTTTATGTATACTAATAACACACATACAAAAGAGTGAATTACATGGTAAGCACAACAACTTGCACGTTGGGTGTGCAAGTTGGTCACACTTTTTGTAAATTGATCAAACGGGTCACACATTTTGTTTAAGTGGTGCGTATAAGGTCAAAACTAGACTTCATAGTTTAATAGAATGATGTGGCATCCATGTCACTATCCATCTTCGATGTCTCTTTGCAAATGCCCCTTGCCTCTATTTAATAGGATTGATAGAATACTCATACCAACAAGTTGTAACGTTTTTTTCGGAAGCTCATCTCGAAAGAACTCAAAGGTTAAGCATGCATGGCTTAGAGCAATTTCGGGATGGGTGACCGACCGAGAAGTTCTTCCCGGGTGCGCATAAGTGAGGACAAAATACGCAGAAAAAACTTTTGTTGGTCTATGAGGGCAGTCTTGAGATCCCAGAGAGATTCTTGAGATTCTAAAGAGCTTCTTGGTATACGGGGTTCCAGCCCGAGGGGACGGCGTGGGGGCGGGGGCGGGTCGGGACGTTACACTACCGCTGCTTGATGAACAATGACATCTGGGGCAGCCACCGTCGGTATGGACGAAGTTAACAACCGGTATTGCCCTAGATGGGTTTTCAACTGGCTAGCACCGGAGAAGAAAAAGGAACCTGTATTGTAATAGAGGCAGGAGGGTTTTGCAAAGATTCATCTATGATGGACAATGACATGGATGCCATGTCCTTTCATTCAGCTGCAAAGTTAAGTTTTGACCTCATACACACCACTTAAACATAAAGTGTGACCCGTTTGAGCAATTTACAAGAATTATGACCAACCGTGCAAGTTGTTATACTTGCCGCATAATTTACTCTATAATACAAAAAAGTTGGGCCCATCTATTTGTTTGCTGATATTTTTTTTTATCACCCAGCTTTATTTGCTACTGAGGTCACCAAGAGTCAGGATGCTCCAACTTGGCTACAGTACTTAGGCATTGAATGATCACCCCTCAGAATCTTTGGTAAGGAAACAAAGCGTGGAGTACGTGGGAGAAGGAGAGGTAGGGGACGGGTTTGAACTCAAGATATTAGAGTAGGATCTCCGCAAAGCGGTGTCCACTCGTTCTTTTTTGGCCATTATTTCTTTTTTTTTATTCTTGCGGAATCTAATGATTTTGTAGAGCTGCTGACTAGGCGACAACTGCAAGTGGAGCCAGACAAACTATTTTTTTCCGCGAACGCAAGACACACTATTTATTCATGGGCTGGACGTTGATCCGCTCATGCTATTGAGCACAACCATTCCAGTAAATTCCCCTCTACTGACTGGGCATGCACATTTTCATGAGGAGAATTGCAAATTGGAGAAAGGACCTGGATGTATATTCGAATTTCAAAGATATATAGAAAACGATGTTAAAAGCAAGATGTGAAAGTCCATAATAGCATAAAAGAAAGCACGCAATATAGCCTGTTAATTTGAGTCATCTTAAGTGATTTGGAATAAATAAAAATATTGAAAAATAATTCAGTTTTAACTCAGCTATCCTGCAGACAATGGAGCTATTCGTCATGTCCCCTTCCGTTGTGTAAAAAATAAGAGACAATAGCGTTTTAACCATGATTCTAGACTTTAATTGCGTTTTCACCATCGATTTTCAGATTTTGCAAGATCACCATTGATTGCTTTTAGATTTTGTAAGATCACCATTGATTTTTTGAAAACTGATGGTAAAATCACAAAACTATTTTGCAAGATCACCATCGCTTTTTAAAAACTGATGGTAAAATCACAAAAATCTGAAAACCAATGGTGAAAACACAATTGGAGTCTGAAAAGATGGTTGTTTTGCAATTGCCCCAAAAAATAACAATCAGAAACTGTAACCAAGATATTTTTTTTAGCTATTTTTCACTCAACTAACTGTTTCAACAATCTAAGGATGCTGTATTGACCTCTCGTGTTCTGGCGGAGACATTTATTCATTTGCATTCTTCTAGCCAATTTATTATTCAGCTGACAATTAAATCTTATTTTTTTTGAGCTACTGTAAGCATTTTGCATTGCCTTCTACATAGAACACTGTTTTTATGATCAAATAGATATTCAGATCCACTGAATCCAACTGTATGCGTGGACAATTTTAATATCTGATCTGAACAGAGTAGATTAGGACCTTATTATGTTTTTTAATAGGTTAGTATCTTGTCAGCTGATGCTGTCATCATGTTAGTAGTTTAGGACGTAAGTTTGAAATAAGCTACTCTCTTGCATGGGCAACTTGTAATAGTTTGGGACCTTATAAACTTTTAATGAACTAACTAATAATCTCTGATCTGAAACGACTACCAAGTAGTACGCGTCGTTTCAAGTTTGGACCCTATATCGTACTGACGCATATGAGAAATAGATAGAACTGGGACAAATACTCTCTCCATCCATATTGTAAGCATTTCTAGGACTTAAATTTGTCCACAAATAGAAGCATTTTATGGAGTTGCCCCCTCCTAGTTAAAAGTAAAAGCCTGTGTGATTAAAGTTGCTGGGAGGCACATGAACATGTGAATAAAAGGGAAATAATTCAATGAAAATATGGTCTTTTTCTTCCAACCTTTATCTATCCAAACAAACCTAGAAATACATTTATGTATGAAAGGTGTAGCTAGTTCTAACTGAATGCTGAAGATGAGTTAACAAATTCTTGGGCTGTGTGCTGTGCAGAGTTCAATGGTGAGTTAACTTTGATTGTCTATCTCTACAAATCCATAAAGATTGACAATATAAAACGTGATTACCAGATTCATGGTGAAACACTGTCATAATTTGTAACTCATTCTATTTAAAATTAATTTAAATTTTCTAAAGAAAATGGCAGAATAATCAATGTCATCAGGCACCATCGCATGCCGTGGACAACCAAAATAAAAAACCCGTACTGCAGCATTTCGTTTTGTCTTTTCAATTTCTTATGTCAGATAACATTGTTTCAATATTAAAATTATCTTAGGACTAGAATACTAGATTGGTATTAGGTACTGGATCAACACCCAAGAAAATTATCTGAACGAAGAGAGAAAATTCAGTTTATAGTTTCGACCTGTAATCAGATTTATGAATTATATACAACGATATTATTGAAACATGCTGTTTCACACTGATTCATAGGATGTCAATGACGAATTAAAAGCACAACTGGTTGCTCTAGAACCAGTTCCTCTCGGTCGCTTTCAAACCATACTGGTTACTGGACCCTTTTTTCTTATCCTGTTTCTGTTTTTTTTTTCTATAAACAGGCCAAAAAAAACTATGTCCAGTATGCCAAACAGAAATCTTCTTTTGTAGCAGTGGATCATAGTTCCACTTGCCGCTACAAATCGCAGGCCATTTGTAGCGGCAGATACTGTTATGACACGCCACTATAAAGGGCTAGTAGCTGCGGGTGACAGGGAGGCCACCCCCAATCCTACCGTAGCAACATGCTACTTTTTAATTAGCCCGTCCCTACTGTAAGTGGCCTTGCGTTGGCTGAGAGCTTTCTTTTTTCCTGTAGTGCTTATTACCAGGAGATATATAAAAATGACATAACAATAGTATAGCTTGCGCATAGGAAGTATCATCACAGAAACTTAAACAAGTTGACAACCACAAGCAAAGGCATATATTAAACGTTCAAGGGAATCATAGACAACCAAATTATGACGTCCTCGAAGCATGCACCTGCATGCTTCAGCTTATTACATAACCAAAATACGTATACACTGCTCTATGGGCACAGAGCAGGAATAATTCAAAGGTAGTAAACATTGCCTCTTACCAGCTTAGGCTGAGCTGGGAGAGATTATTACCGTACTTTTCTACTGGAACTTGGAATAAAAGATACAACAAGACAGACTTTATCTCAAAGCTTACAATCGTCACAGGACTTCATACATTCATCAAAGAGTTGCTTGTCCATCCAAAAGCTCTTGCGGCATTGCCACTTGCACGCCTCGCATGGAACGCTCTGGAGCTGTTCCGTGAGCTCAATCACCTCGGGGTTACTGTCGTAGCATTGTTCGGTACATATAGCATCGCATTCCTGGGGCTTCTGCCAGTGCGCTGGACGACAGCCCTTCTCACAAAAAAACTTGCACGATATACATCCGCCTGTCTCGCATGTTCTCTCACTCTCTCCGTGAGCTCAAGCGCCTCGGGCTTCTGCTGCAGCACTGAACCTGATCTAGCTTCTAGCAGCTCCGATCCAAAAGACAGGACCAGCATGCATATGGCCGCAATCTTCACAAGTGAAGATGCAGAAGCCATTGCAAAAAAAGAAGGCACTAAATAGAAGTGATATATGTGCTGAGTGGATAACAGGAACTGATTGCTAGATGCGAGGTGCGATGTGAAGTAGAAGCTTTGCGCTATTTATAGAGAGCAAAAGGCCAGTCCTGTGTAGGATAATGATGAACCTTATGCAATAAACTACTCATGAGTCACAAACTAAGACTTGATCCACCGACTACATGTTATATATTAAGCTATATATATCTGCCACTGTCAGATGCAGTGACACATGGTGGTACAAATTCAATTTCCTGATCTCTCTCTCTCTCTCTCTCTCTCTCTCTCTCTCTCTCTCTCTCTCCCCCCTTTTATTTTAGTTCGGTAGATCCAAACAGAGCACGCAAGCAGCGATTAGTGAATAGTCTGAACTTGGATTAGAAGGGTATTGCAAGCTAAGAGTCCATATGGCTTAAAATGCTTCAAAGCCAGAGAAAACGATCCACAAATAAAACTGAAATATTCCTCACCATCATTTTTTTCCCAGGTTTTAGATGGCTTAATACTTTGCATATGTTCTTGTGACCTTATTGTAGCTTCTCTTGAATTTTTTTTTTAAAACTTGGAAAACACACCCGAGACTACCGATAACTACTCGTCAGAGTACTTTGCTTAAGATTTTGTATAATTGAGCTCATCTATTTTGTATACTGATAACACACATACAAAGCAAATATACAAAAAGTTTAGTTTGTCTATTTGTATACTGATATTTTTGTGTCACCCAGCTTTATTTGCTATTAAGGCCAACTTGGCTAAAGTACTAAAGTATTGAATGACCATCCCTCAGAATCTTTGGTAAGGATTAAGGAAACAAAGTATGTTTTAGATAATATGATGGCTATATTAAACCTAATTTTGACTTTCAAAAGAGAGTTACAGCTAAATACAATCACTAAGAGTATCGGTTCTCATCAGACGAGCAAAACGCACCGATGAAAAAATAATAACAAACCAAAAAAAAAAAGATGATGGAGCACGTGGGAGGGAGAGGTAGAATCTTCTGAGTTGTGCCCCCTGCTCTTTTTTGTGCCCTTACTTTATTTTTTCTCGACGAATCTCGTGTCTTGGTAGACCTGCTGACTAGGCGACAATTCCCATAGTGGAGACAAGACAAACTTGTTTTTTTTTTTTCGAACTCAAGACAAACTATTCATTTATGGGCTGGACGTTGATCCATTCTTTGCTGTTGAGCACAACCATATTAGTAAGTTCCACTCTCTACTGACAGCGCATGTGCTTTTTTCTTGACGAGTTACCATGTTGGAGAGTGGACCTGGATGTATATTCAAAGATACAAAACGTCGTTCAAAACAAGATGTGAAAGTTCATATAATAACATATAAGCAAGCAAGCATTACCCTGTTAATTGGAATCATCTTAAGTAATTTGGAAGAAATAAAATATAGAAAATAATCAGTTTTAACTCAGCTATCCTGCATACACTGGAGCTATTCGTGATGCCACTTTCTTGTGTGGCAAACATAATTATCTGAAGCTGTAACCAAGATAATTTTTTAGCTTATTTTTCATTAGCTAACTGATTCAACAATTCAAGGATACTGTATTGGCCTATCGTGTCCTGGCGGAGATATTTATTCATTTACGTTCTTCGAGCTGCCAAAATCTTAATTTCTTTTGTGCTACTCTAAGGATTTTGCATTGCCATATACATAGAAAGCTGTTTTTAGGATCAAATAGATATTCAGAGCCACTGAATCCAACTGTATATGTGGACATTTTTAATATCTGATCTGACATGTCCAGCTAGTACTCAGTAGATTAGGACCTTATTATGTCTTTAATAGGTTATTATCTTGTCTGATGTGTGGTCATAATGTTTAGTTTAGGACGTAAGTTTGGAATAAGCTAGTATCTTACATGGGCAACTTGCAATGGTTTGGGACCTTACAAAATTTTAATGAGCTAACAAATCTCTGATGTGAAATAACAACTAAGTAGTGCGTATCATTTAATGTTTGGACCCGATCTCGTACTGACCCATAGGAGAAATAGATAGAACTAAGACAAATACTCCATCCGACCACATTGTAAGCATTTTAAGATTTAAAATTTGTCCACAAATATAAGCATTTTACGGGGTTGTCGCCTCCTAGCTAAAAGGAATAATATCAGGTGTGATTAAAGTGGCTGGCAGGTGCATGCACATGTGAATAAATGAGAAGTAATCCAAGTAAAATATGGTCTTTACTTCCAAACTTAATCTATCAAAACAAACCTAGAACTACACATTTGTGGATGGAAGGAGTAGCTAGTTCTAACTGAGTGCTGAAGATGAGTTAACAAATTCTTGGTCGGTGTGCTTTGTAGAGCTCTGTGATGAGTTATCTTTGATTGTCAATGCCAACAAATCAATAGAAATTGAGAGTATAAAACATGACTACTAGATTCATGGTGAAACACTATCATAACTTGTTACTCGTTCTACTTATAATTATCTTTTCTGTTCTTGATCAAAGTTAAAAGCAAGTTGACTTTGACAAAACCCAAAAATCCTTATATTTATGGACAGTAGGCCAAACAGCTAGTAAACAACGCCATTACAAATTCAGCACCATCACATGCCATTGTAACAAGTAGTCCTATTTAAGCTCCCATCTGACATGGCTACACTGTTGTTTGGCATAGGTTAATCTCTGGTCTGATAGTGCCACCTTTTGTAATGTAGGGCCTCATAGCTATGGAATCAACTTCTCATCTGACATGTCTACCTAATAGTTTAGGACCTTAATCGTCTGATTTGACCACCTAGTAGTTCAGGACCTTACACGTTTGGTAGCCATGTCAGATGAGAAAGTATTGTAACTTAGCACAATAGATACACCATGCCACAAGTATTGTAAATGGATCCAATAAATGTGATCTTTTTTTTGTTTAGATAATTGGAGTCAGAGAAATCCCATATTAAAGGCCAATCTATTCACTTCTAGTACCATTTTTGAATGGCTACATATCTGGGACAAAAGCTGGTACTGCTGAGCAGCTGCTGCAGCTGAATATAGTTAGGGCTATGATGCAACAGCACACATGTAATAGGTAAGTAATAAACATGATTTGATTGGTGTTGGTGCTAACCAGGAAAATCAGTTGCACAAGAAGGGAAATAAAATTCAGTTCAGAATTTTGTACTGACATCGCATTTACGAATTATATTATATGAGACGATATTTATTGAAACATACTGTCTCTCACGATTTCAAAAGATGTCAACCATGAACGGCACTATCTGGTAACTCCAGCAACGGTTCCTCTCCCGGGTACCATACTGGGCCCTTTCTGCTTGGTGTTTGCCAAGATTTATTTCGTGATCTACTGGAGCAAATTAAAACCAAAATTTCTGATACTTCCAATTTTGTTTTCTTAAAAGTAACCATCTCATGGCGATTATCAACATAGGTATCGCGAATTGTAACTCTAAGGCCCATCTGGAAGGCCGATTTTAGGTCCAAAACAATTGTAAATTACAGGCCCATTAATTTTCTTCTCTGACCTAGAAAGCATGTGTTGAAAGGTGCTGCTATGCTCTCCGGAAAAAAAGAGACATGCATATCAAAGCTTGCCTGTCAACCACTCTATTATGCACACTAATTGCTCTATCAACTATTGGACAGCCCCCGGAAAGTGCGGATCAAAAAGCCCATCGAGGCATCAACCGTCCACCCTTGACACTTCGCCCCTCTATGCAACTCAAGCTTGTTGCTGTCGTCGCTTCCCTGCTTGCCCCCACCATGTTGATCGACTTCATAGATTAAGCCAAACTGAAGGTATTTATGCTATAGACTGTTGGAGATCAGTATAAATTATACTACAGTTTCCTAAGCTACAGGGGAGCTGCCCCCCTGCCTGTGGCTCTACCACGGCCACGCACCACAGTGGTGGCTTCCCCGGCTGCCGCTCCATTTGGCGTAGGGCAAGGTGATACTTCTCGCCAGAGCTGTGGCGAGCTTCATCGGGACTTCGATCTAGGCTTTGATCCTCTGCATGGATATAATCTGGACCCTGAGGAGTACGACGGCAGACGGCCGGCTGGCATGCATTGGTCGCCTTCATTTGCAACGCCATGGTCAAGCCATCAACGGCGAGGTGCCGGATGAGGACCACACCTATTGCGCCCGCAGAGCACCGAATTTTTTATTAAAATAATATCTTTATTAACCAGAATTACAAAAATAATACTAGAATCAGAGAAATTACAAAAATAATACACTGTCGCACGTTGGTTGCACGAAAATTCAATTTTCGTATGTTGATTGCACGAAAATAGGGTTTTCGTACATTGAGCGCACAAAAACTAGTTTTTTATTCAAAAATAGTAGTAGTAGTACGTTGGTCCCACGAAAACTAATTTTTTATTCGAAAAAATGAGTAGTAGTACGTTGGGCGCATAACTACTAGTAGCAGTACGTTCAACGTACGAAAATTGTGAATTCTTTTATTTTGGCTCATGCAAATTTTGTTTCTAATTTGTTTAGGATGGATTTCCATTTATGTGTGGTTTCTTATTTTTTTCGTACGTAAGTGATGCAAGAAAAAAATTAATTTGAATTTACACACTGGTAGAGCAAGTGTGTCTTTTCGAAAAACATATGACTGTGGAAAGAAAGTTGATGGAATTTTTCATGGAATACTGTATCTTGATAACAAAATTTGGATTTCCGGCCTTGTTTCAAGACTCAGAAGTTTGCTTTGTATATAGTTCAAAATTACATTTACACATGATGAATTATGACTATACGCATAGCATTTTTTATTTCCTGAGTAGCCTACTCTAAGTTAAGTTTGTTTGTTGTTATATAAATTTTCTAGCTCTATTGTATAGCTTATCTTATACAGATTTTACTTTGTAAATTTTTCATATCACGTTTTATACTCTACCGATGAGTAAATTCAACTTAATTTTTTTTCACTTATGTAATAAAACATAAGAAACCACATATAAATGGAAATCCATCATAAACAAATGAGAAACAAAAGTTGCATGAGCCAAAAAATAATAATTCACAATTTTTGTGCGTTGAACGTACTACTACTAGTAGTTATGCGCCCAACGTACTACTACTCTTTTTTTCAAATAAAAAATTAGTTTTCGTGCGACCAACGTACTGCTACTCCTATTTTCTAATAAAAAACTAGTTTTCGTGCACTCAACATACGAAAACCTTATTTTCGTGCGACCAACATACGAAAATTGAATTTTCGTGCAACCAACGTGCGACAATGTATTATTTTTGTAATTTTTCTGATTCTAGTATTATTTTTGTAATTCTGATTAATAAAGATATTATTTTAATAAAAAATTTGCAGAGCACCTGGGACGACGTGCCTCTGCGGGCATGCGTCGTTCAAGTGTGTGGCAAGTGGCGAGCCAGAGTTTAGGATTGTGTCCTTGCAATTGCACTTGCTGGTTTATCCAAACAATATTTTACAAAAAAATAATTACAGTTGATTCTTTGGACAAGAAAATACAGGTCTAAACTTTTGTCGAGTGAAAACATTAGAGAAGTTTTATGGTGCACAATACCACAAGTATAATACTGATATTATCACGAAAGGTACCACGGTCATTTTAGTCTTATGAGTCCTCTTCTTGTCATGCTGCCATCCACCAAAATCCCTACACTGCTGCCCCTCTTTAAGAATTTGCCCTGCCGCCACCGATTTTCCCCTATGCCCCATCAATCTCATGCCACAATTTATTTATTTTTCATGAAATATATTGGTCTTATTGATACTACTTTAAATTACTAGTGATATTAAATACCAACAATATATACTAGTGATATTGTGTACCGTAAAACTCTTCAGACATTAACGAAGCTTCAAATAGGCCGTAAGGAACAATTACTTAAATATTTGATTAGTATGAGATATATATAAATGATATAAGAGCAAGGGAAAATCCATTTTATTCCAAGTGTAGCTAGCTACTCCTCCTTTAAAAATTCTCCTTGGTTAAGCAATACATATAGCTTGCACATACAAACACAAAAGTGTACACAAGTAGGAGTAGCTGATAACCATAAACAAAGGCACATATTAAACGTTCAAGGGAATCATACACAATCAAAGATGCCTTGCATCTGCATGCTTCAGCTTATTACATAACCTAAATATGCAGCCCTGTGCGCACTGTTGACGGAGCAGGAATAAGTTTTTAGAGGAGTAAACAATGGCTCTAACCAGCTTAGGGGAAGTTGGGAGAGATTATTACCGAACCTGTTTGGAACTAATAGAAATAAAAAGATACAATGAGAGACGTGATGAGGAAATATCTCAAAACTTAGTGTCGTCACACCCTGCTCCGATGACACAGCTATCAAAGCATTCCTGGTTCTTCGGCTTGGGCAGGGGACTACAACCCTTCCAACAAAACCACTCGCAAGACTGGCATCCGTCTGTTTTGCACGCTCTCTCACTAACGCTCAGCACCTGCTCCGCAGTCTCGAGCACTTCGGGCTTCTGCAGCAGCACTGAACCAGACCTAGCTTCTAGCAGTTCCGATCCAAAAAACAGGACCAGCATGCATATGGCCGCCATCTTCAT
Source organism: Eragrostis curvula (assembly GCA_007726485.1). Taxonomy (NCBI): domain Eukaryota; kingdom Viridiplantae; phylum Streptophyta; class Magnoliopsida; order Poales; family Poaceae; genus Eragrostis; species Eragrostis curvula. The sequence goes on along the minus strand of RWGY01000287.1, from coordinate 126,351 downwards.
AAATGAAGGTGCAGAAGCCATTGCAAAGGCACTTGAAACAATGTAGTAAATAGGAGTGATGTGAAGTAGAAACCACGAGATATTTATAGAGTGAGAAAGGCCGTCATGTGTACAATGAGGACGGGCCTATATATCCAATAAACTATCTCATGAGTCACAAACTAAGACTTGATCCACCGACTACATGCATAATTATTTTCGGCTATATATATGTCTGACAGTGTCACATGCATGCATTGTCATGTGATGGAACACATTACAGCTTTCTCTATGTACTTTTCAGACTATATATAACAGTAGATGATATAAATTGCAAGACTTCCATCGACTTACTGCTTTGCGTAGCAAAAATAGATTTATGTATGATGAGTGAGTTGTGATGTATTGCATTTGGATCTCTCCCCCGTTATATATAGGCAAAATTTGCTCATAGACATCCTTCAATGATGGCATTTGTTAGTGGACACTACTCAAGTTTGGTTATGCTAGAAGACACTATTGAATTGTGGTAATTGGCTAATAGACATCCAAGTCATTAGAATATTGATTATCTTGTAGGGAGGAGAGAGATAACTTAATAAATGACTATATTGCCCTTGCAGCCACTTTTAGCTCTTCTTTTACCATCAGTTTTAGCCCATATGACCACAAAACTGTATTTTGTTAATTATGTATGTCATAAGCATTATCAATATATTTTTCATAAAAAAATATTAATGACATGTCGGATCAATTTGACCAAGTAGACGGGGGTAGTTTGGTCATTTGCAAAATTATCTCTCTTCTATGCAAGAAATGTCACGTTCTAATGCCTAGAGTGTCCATTAGCTAATTGACGCAACCAAATAGTGTCCATTGGCAAAACCAAACTGGAATGGTGTCCACTAGCACATACCAACATTAAAGAGTGTCCATGAGCAAATTTTATCTTATATACACGAGAGTACATTTATGGTTTGGGGGCAAAACAACTCTCCCTGGATACATATGGCTTTCCTAGATACTACTTCCCTTTTTTATTATATGACGTTGGTTAGTTCAAATTTGAAATTACCAACGTCATATAAAAAAGAATGGAACTGTCAAGTATACTCTAATTAACACTTGAATATATCTCTTGAGAGCAATTACATCTGTTTTGGAAGCTAAGAATCCATACATCTTAAAATGTTTGTAAGCCAAAACGTTCATAGAAAATCTTCCATATCATTTTCAGTTTTCCAAGTTGTAGATGGTTTTAAGTTTAGAGAATACATTGGTTTTGGCATGTGATTTTTGTTGTATATTGTCTTGAATAGTTATAGTTTTGCTTCAAACACACATCCGGCCAGGACCACCGCACTGATGACTCAAAACTTTGCAACCAAGCAAGAACAAGATGACCCCTGTTAGCTTGATTCTTGATTGGAAAATAGGTACACTTTACTTTATTCGAATCAATAGAAATAAAAATGGAAACAATTTATGTTAGCCTCTGATCAACTGCAATGCGTCGAGATTTTATTAAAGGGGAAAAGAGCAAAAGAGAGAGAATCCATTAAGTTAATCATCTGATCAGTCGTTGTCATCTTGCCTAGTACTTTTCCTTTATGCCACATCCGCCTCTGGTAATGAAAATCAAATAACAGAGCGGCTTGGATATGTACTTAAACTAAGCCTCTATTTGCTGAAAAGCATATTCGTACTGTCTCGACATAATTCTCACATCTTCATCTCCTTTACGTTAAGTACAATTCTACTACTTTTACAATTCTACTACTTTTACATAGAGTAGATGAGAATTTTTACAAGTAGTTACTCTGCACATCTATATAATCTGCATTATCACTGTATTACAAGTAGTTAATCTGCATGTGCACATCTATACCATCAGTCGTTACCTGCACATGCATTATAATTTTAATAAAATTTACTTTTTTTAAAAAATATAATCTGCATGTGCAGGTAACTACTCATTTTTCAACAAGGCCTAGAAAAGAACTAGAGGCGCAAAGGTATTGCCACTGCTTATTATATTGTGACAAGCAACAACACCTTTGAACTGTAAGCTGAAGGAAGCAATGCTTACTGGATTTGTTACGTTCTCATGATTTGAATACGTATAACGGAATTTCATTACACATATATCTTGTGCGGAAGCACGTACATGAAACTCACACTACCAGAAATCTCATGTCTGCCGAGTGCCTGAGAATTTGCTGAGAGCATTCGGCAAACAACGTCTTTGCCGAGTGTATTTCATCGGGCACTCGGCAAACCTTTTGCCGAGTGTGCCTTTGTATAAACGATGCAACAATGTACACACATGAGAGCAACATCGGATGATGAGCAGAAATAACAACATACTTTTTATTCATTTGAGGCAGCCATACATAACCAGAGATGTCGTCAAAACATAAGAGAAAAAGAAAAAGAAAAGATACTAGCCCTGGGCGCATTGGTGGCATACAGGAAAAATGGCTCCTACCGGTTTTGGTTAAGCCGGGAGAGATTTTATTACCGTGCATTTATTGAACTACTGGAACAAAAGGCGGCACAAAATAACAGACGCACCCGTGACGATGATGATGGGGCAATATGGGCGTGTTTGGATTGTGCCTTGGCAGGCACGTCGCCCCCGTCAGGCAACAATCACAGCCTCAGGCGCCCAAAATCGGACGCCTGAGCGTGATGCCTGACTCTGGCAGATTTGCCAGGGCATCAACCATACAAGCCCTATATACCTCAAGGCTGCATCTCGCACCGGTTTTGCCTGACGCAACGATCAAAGCAACTTTTCGTGCCAACAGGCAGGAAGCACGTCAGGTTACATCCTATCATGCATGCTACGCATCTTTGCGAGCATGCTCCCAAGCCACCAACGCTTAGCTGCTCTGTAAGCTCAGGTGCCTCGGGTTTCTGCTGCAGCACTGAATCAGCTGCAACGTCTTCCATGTAACCTTCTTGAGCACGGACCAAGGGACGGGCCTGAGCATGGACCAGCAGCATCGATCCAACACACAGGATCAGCATGCATATGGCAGGTATCTTCGCCAGTGCAGCTGCAGAAGCCATTGGAAAAAAAAAAAGGCACTTGAAAGGAAGTGATATGTGCCTACGTAGATACGAGGGGTTGATAGCTAGATGGGGTGATGCGATGTGATGTAGAAACCATGCACTATTTATAGAGGGCCAAACGTTCATACATCACTAGTGTTTTCTTGTTCCATACGAGGGGTTGATAGCTAGATATGTGCCTCGTGGATATATGAGGGCCAAACCATACTTCTTGTGATGTAGAAGTGTCTTCAGCTACGGTGGCAACGCAAACGACCAAGGTAATGGTGATACAGAACGAGTGTCTTCAGCTGATGCACCAAAGATTCGCTATTTTCAAAACATGTGTACGTACGCCACTACCGTGCCAGATTAAAAACGTATATGGTCCTAAACAATTAGCATAGTGCTAGTGTCCCGATCTACGATCAACTTGATGCAGTATCTCTTATTTTCAAAATGTACATGGTCCTAAACAATTAGCATGGTGCCAGTGTCCCGATCTATAGATATGAGACCTATAATACGCGCTAGCCAACTGCGTCACCACCCCCCATCTATGATTAACTTTATGGAGTCTCTCTTATCCTCGGTCTCGTAGAATCTCATTGTTATGTAAAGATGATGGCCTTGCGATAACATCTCCCCAAGAAGTGGTGCCAGACAAATTGTTGCTTCCCTCACTTTTTTTCCTTTTTTAAGGGGAATTTGCTTCACTCACTTTAGTGGACGTTGGTCTGCTTCTTATAACCGCATACAGCAGCACATTAGTCCTTCGACAGTGCCATACATAATCAAAGATTATGGCCTTCTAAGCATGCACTGCATGCTTAACTATATAACCACAATGACACTAGCTCTGGACCTATGACAGCAGGACTTTTGAAGGATGCAAATTGAATTTTTGGGCTAACAAACCATAGTGTTTGGTTACACTGAGCTTTTGGTAGGGCAGGGGGGTTCCCCATGTTTTCTTGTTGTTTTGTTTTTTTTCGTTCATAAAGTTTTCTGTGATTGGGTTAGAGAGTCTCTTTGTTCACGTTGTTTGTCGCTCCATGATTAAGCTTGCACTTTCTCTACTACTGATGCAGATGCTAGAAAATAACATATCTCCTTTTATAAAAGAAGTGTCGCAGCCACAGTGTTCCCTCTTCTATTTGTGTTCATCCATGTGGAGATAGCCTGATAAACAATATACTAGATTCCCTAAATTAACGAGAAAATGCATTATCTCATGAGAATATAGTTTTCCTTAGGGCTAATAGTTTAGCTCCATTGTAGCCGCCTTGAACGGAAAAGCTTCATGCACAAAGGTAGGCCGAGCATCATAGCTGGCTCGTAGCCAACCCTAACCAAGGTTTACAAAACCATGGTAAACCGAACTAGAAATCTAAAAAACCAGATTTACCGGTCCGATTCAGCTTACCCGGTTCCACGGTTTTTGAATTTAATATTTTGAAAAAAATGAAATTTTGTAAACGGAAAAATGTGTCGGCAAACTGAAAAAACCGGCCGGTAAACCGAGAAAATCAACAAAAATGGTAGAGGACCGACAAAATCGATAGAAAACAAAAAACCCCAATCAATAAACCGAAAAAACCGCTTGGTTCATTTTCAAATTTCTTCTAAATTTGACTTTAAATTTTTGATCGATTTCCGGACCAATTTTTCTAGTTTTCGTGAAAACAAGACAAGCCGGACCGGTCCGGTTTCCTTGGCTAGATCGGTTTTGTAAACCTTGACCCTAACACAGTGACACTGACTAATCAACCAGGGAGCATGCATGGCCTATTTAACTTTGTGAAGAAAATGTCATTAAAATAATAATGCGAAGCATATAATTATTTGACTTGAAATAAAAAATAAGAAGTACTAGCTCTTTTAAAGAAAACTGATTCTATAACAAAAAAAAAAAGCAAAAGAACACGATTAAAGGACTTTTTAACGCATACACTTGTTACTTATTTCATCTTCCTGAATAATTTATTTCCAGAAATACAACTTATTTTTCCAGATTCCTTTCCTATAATAAAAGGGAGAAGACAAATACATACCCGCACCTTCATGCCTCGTAAATAATTTATTTCATACACGTAACATTCAATTTATATGTTCCAACATCCTAAATAATTTTTTGGTGAAACACAGTACAAATACAGATGCTCATATACACACATGCACACTCACCCTTTTGAACGCCTTCGATGAACTAGGCCGGCTGATCTTGAGATTAAAGAAGTCACCACAGGGGCTTCGATATCGACAGAACGTCGCCACTCACTGAAAGAATAATTAGCCGCAAATGGGAGCACCCATATCAAGTATATAGGAGTTGAACCCGGGTGAGCAGGCTCCGCAACTAGAGACCTTACAAGCTGAGCTATGCTCAGTTCGCAACATCCTAAAGAATTTGTTTCACCAATATAAACAATTTATTCCACCGTTGCAGTAATTTTTTTCCCACGACATCTAATAAAAGTTTTACATTGGACATTTGAGAAGAAAATATGCATAAACAATTGTGGTGTACTGCTGGAAAAATAACTGAAGTTTTTTTTTTGAGGGGAAAAACTTCAGTTATGTTGTGCTGCTGGAACAATACAACGACACCGTCGGAGCAAAATCCAAAACAGTTGAAAGGAAAGGTAAATGGACCGTGCTAACGGGAACGCTGCACTGTTTGGGCTGTGGGGGAACACGCTTTCCAGGTGAAGACTGGACTGGCCCATCCGTGTTGCTGTTGGCGGGAACCCTATAATAAGCTTCATATAGGTCGCTTTAAGATTGGTGCGAAGCTGAAACGAACGGCCGTCGTGCACGCGGGCGGGCTGAGAGGAGACGCGGGAGCAGGACAAGTGAAAGATGCCGGTTTGACGCCCGGAGTTCGAGTTGGATTAAAATTTTAAAATGATTTTTCTCTTCAACGGTAACTCTGTTTTCAAATCCGTTTGAACCATGATGATCCTTACAATTAATGCAACAAAATAAGAACTCATATAGATATATTTTTTGAATTTTTAAAAATCAATATTTTAAATGTATTGGTTTAAATTGTTCTAGTGTTCTTAACCAAATGTTTCATCTAAGAATTAATTGTTCCAACAATACCATTTTATTGTTCTAACAGTAAATCTCATTGTTCCAACAATACGTTTTTTTTCCAAGAAAAGAAACCAATTGTTCTAGCATTCTTAACCAAATGTTCCAAGGAAAGAAACTAATTGTTCTAACAATTACAACAAATTATTCTAATCTTTTTAACTAAATGTTCCAAAAAGAGAAACTAATTGTTTGAAATCGATTGTTCCAAAGAATGTTGTAAAGAAGTTGCGCGTGATTTTTCACTGTCAGGTTTCAGTAGCTAATACACACCAACACAGCGTTACACACGGCAGAGAAAAATCACAGCGCTAATTAGCCTATTCTGTTGCAGCACACGTTAGCTTAGAAAAAGTCAAAAAAACCGAAACACGCGCTCAAGCCCAGAACTGCGGAAGGCGGCTCGCGGTAGGAGCAAGGCCTTGGTGGGCCGCGTTACGTGCGTGCTCCGCATAGCGCACGCAACGGATTCCCGATTTTTTTTTATTTTTAATCGATTTTTTTATTATATTTTTATTAATAACAGTCTGTTTTCGAAATTTGCAGAACTAGTCACTTAGTCGCCCGACAAAGGGGCGATTAGGCCTTGTCGCCCTACTAGCGGACGATTTATGCCGTAATCGCCCTTCAAAAAGGCGATTAGATGTTGATGGGGCCTAATCGCCCGGACAGCGGGCGACAAGGGCCTAGTCGCCCTTTCAACGGGCGACGAGGCTACTGTAGCGAATTTGCTACTGTAGCGAATTTTTTATTTTTCCTACGTTAACAACTAAGCCTCCCATAGTCTAAATTAAAAATACTTTTACACATCTAAAGTCAATTGTGATTTTAATGGTGGTGAATAATATGTTGATGCAACCATTTTAACACAGAACAACCCAAAAGTTATTGGTAGTTTTAAACTAAAAATCTCTGAATCAGGCTAGCTGTTAAGCACTAATTGAATTTTTAGACCATCTTAATCTTCTCTAAAAATTAAGAAAAAATTACCTAAATGCATTGTATCCTTAGTTGTACCAATATAATTTTTTTAGCGTTAGGTTCCATATAAAATATTTGAATTTAATTTGAATTTGAATTTGAATTTGAAGTTACAAATGGCCATAATTTAAAATCTAATTTCAAAATCTGACTCCTCTTAACCCGTGACTGTCGATTTAAATTTGGGTTTCAATGTGAATGGCTGATGTTTGGATCTTGCTTCACTATATTGGGTTTCAATGTTTCATAGGATGGCATCGCGTAATACCGAGGACGTCGAGGTATTCGATGACAATGTGGCAGCTGAAGCTACTGGGTCTCAAGATGGGAACACAATAAATGAAGATGGTGCTGTTGAAAGGTAAGTGGATGCAACGCCGTTGGTTTAATTTGTTTGCGTTCTTTTTTGCGCCATGAAATGCCGTATTTTGGAATAACCATGATTCTTTACATGTAGGTTGGCTACATGGGGTAAGAACAGTCCATTTGCTGCCAATGGTAGCATAATGGGCGCTATAGATGCTGCATTGAAGAACTCTGGTACCAAAGGCCTACTGTTCTTGCCTAAAATTGGTATGACGTTCATTCTCTGGGAGATGCATACCAATTTTACAATCTATACTCCTGGGAGGTTGGATTCAGTATCAGGATGGCCACCAACTCGAACAAGGCAAGCTATGTAACTGTTGATGGTGAGAAGCTGAAGAACATGCAGCAGTATACGTACCGTCGCTCGGTAAACCTTTTCATCTCTCACTTTTGTTGCTATGCAATGATAGTTCTGTAGCATATAATATCTAGCTAAATGAAAATGTTAGGTTTTTTCTTTTGTTTTGGGTTAGTGACGTGAACCATTTTTTTCGTTGCTATGCAATGATAGTTCGGTAGCATATAACACCTAGTTAAATGAAAATGAAAGTCTTTTTGGTTTGTTTTGGTGTAGTTACTTGAACAAATGTTTTTTATCCATTATATATGTTACATCGCTGAGTACATGTACTCCTAACTCCAGCACATTCTTTTGTATGTAAGTTCTTGCATATACCACCAACCACCAGTTCTTTAATATTTTTTCTTTATATTACTAGACATCACTTCGTACTGCCACATATAATGTTTTGGTAATTAGTTTTATTTCATAAATGAAGGGTAAACCTGGACGGAATGTGCGGTCTACCACTCGATGTGGTTGCAAAGCGGGGCTGAGGTTGCTTCATAACAAGCAGAATGAGTGGTACGTCAAGAATTTTGAGCCTGAACACAACCATCCCTTGGTCACAAGTTGTGCTGAAAAAAGGCACCTAGGATCACACCAAAGCATTGACCAGTCGACAAAAAACTTGGTCCGTTATCTTCGGGAGAACAATGTCAGCTTGGGTAAAGTGAATAGCATAGCTGGTAGCATGGCTGGTTCAGTCAAGAACTTGACATTTAGCAAGAATCAATTGAAGTCGCTGCGTTCACATATAGCCTCTGAGATGCTTGCAAATGATATGCAGAAGACCTTCCATATGCTTTTGAAGATGCGTGAGGAAGATCCAAATTTTGTCTTTGCATTCCAGGTGGATAAAGGTTTCAGGGTCACCTCGTTGATGTGGTGCAATGGTTACAGCAGGAAGATGTACAACCATTTTGGTGATGTAGTCACCTTTGACACAACATTCAACACGAACATTTACAAAATGCCGTTCGGGATGTTTGTAGGTGTGAACAACCATTTTCAAAGCGTATATGCTGGTGTGCTGTTGAGTAGTGAAGACACTGTTAGTTTCGAGTGGGCATTCAAGAAGTTTGTTGAGATGATGGGTGGCAAGGCTCCAAAGACCATTCTTACTGGTTAGCATTCTCAATTTTTGTCCAATTATACATCTTCTTTCGACAATGATTATGTGTAATGTATTCATGACTATTATTATTATTATTATTTTTGCAGATCAGTGCGCAGCAATGGCCGCTGCAATACGTGATGTCCTGCCGGATTCAGTTCATAGGTGGTGCAAGTGGCATGTGTTGAAGAGAGTTGTGGAATCCCTTGGCCACATGTTCAATGGAACCACTTCATTCAGTGATGAATTCAACAAGGTTGTGAACCATATGTATTCAGAGGAAGAGTTTGAAGCTGCTTGGCGAGCACTTTTGAAGAAGTACAAGCTCACTGAACATCCTGAGCTTAGAAGAGCATTTGAATCAAGGGAACTGTGGGCCAAAGCTTGGTTCAATGACATTTTCTGCGCAAGGATGACAAGTACTCAAAGGAGTGAGTCTGCCAACCACGTACTGAAGAACTTGATCCCACCTAAGTCATCTCTTAATATCTTTGTACAGCAGTATACCAAGTTGGTTGATGAGCAAGAGAAGGCATTTGCTGGCAAAGAGAAAGATAACACTCAGGTTGCCCCCCTTCATCACAAAGATATATGTATTTAACATTTCTCATTTTCACCGATGGGTTAAAATTCCTTACATTTTTCTTTATTTGACAGCGAGAAGTTAGAATCAAGAACGGGTGGCCAATACAGGCACATGCTGCCAAGATATACACGAAAGATGCATACAACCTATTTGTCAAGGAGCTGTACAAGTCAACCTCTTACATTGTGTCCAAGGAACGGGATCAGCATCGATATGAAGATCACTTCATAGTCTCACACATTGAGGCTTCCAAGAGGGAAAAGTGGTCCAAAGTTGAATTCAAAGTTCACATTGATGAGGAATCTAAATTCCACTCATGTGAATGTGGATTATACAATCACTTCGGCATCCTATGCTGTCATGCATTGCTGGTAAATAATACACTGGACCCAACATCTATGCTGTTCATATATTTGTTTATTCACATTGCTTCATCTCATGTTGTTTATCTCCCCTTGGTAGTTGCTAGTGCAGAAAGGCGCTACAACAATTCCTGATATCCACATTATGGCTAGATGGACCAAAGATGCTTGTGCTGTTAACCCAAGCCACCTTGTGCAAGTCGAAGAGCCTTCGAACGCATTCGATTCAAGACATTTCAGGAGTGACATCATTGATGATGCAGTTAGAGAGTTTGTTAGCTTGGCTAACACTGATCGTGATTGCTTCGAGGTTGCTATCAGCCAGATCACAACAGTTGTCAAGAAGCTAAGAAGGATGAGGGACTCTGTAAGGACAGAATGCCAAGTTGGGTTTGCATCTACTTGTTCTGAGTATGAATGTAGCCGCGCGGCAACATCAGCGGGGGAGATGTTTACGGACACAGATGGTGACCAAGATATTTCTTTGGTTGATAATGCAACTGGGGATGCAATCCAAATTAATTCAATCAGGCCACCAATCATAAGGCGTACAATGGGAAGGCCTACCAATGCTCGTACCAAGACCCCAAAGGAGATCAGGATTAGGAGAATCAGAATGCAGAAGGCACGTGAGAGGAAGAAAGCAAGTGGTGCTATCAAGCAAACGAAGTGTTGCCGAGTTTGCCGCAGTCCGGACCACGACGTCAGGACATGCCCGGAATTAGAAGAAGGTCAATCTTAATTTCCATTGCTCAGCAAAACTTCACGACGTCAGTAAATGAACCGTCGCTATTGTTGAACATTTCGTTCGTAGGATAACGTTATGGACTTATTTGATTGTTTGGATTATTTCTACTTGTCAGGACCATTTCGTGCCTGTTATCGCTGAATTGCACCACTTTTGACGGCACGTTATTTTTATTCCTTGCCAACTTCGTATTTCATTTCACATAATGTTTTTTGTACCGTTAGCTTAGATGCAATGACATATTAACATGGAAACCGATTGTTTGCATCCCTACATAGAGTGAGGAAAATATAACTTATAAAACCACCTGAAATGTTGCACAACAACTGGGTCAGACTGTTTGATCTGAGTTGTTGCACAACAACATGTCCAAGGGGGTGGAACCTGCAAAATATGCAGTTCACATGTGTGCTTGCTGTCCACTTTTTTGTTTCAGATGCATTTCCACATTTGTATAAGCCACAGAGGCCAGCTGCTGTACACCAGTGGGAAACCATACATACTATTTGTAGCAATTCAAATGGACCACCTATGCAGATCACCTTTTGCAGATTCAGTTGCCTCCTTTTCTGCATCCAAGTGCATTGACATCTAGAGTGTTCAATTATTGAATCATTTAGTTATGGGCTGATTAAATTTCAAACTTTTCCTTTTATACTTTGGTTAGCTGTGTTTGATTTATTGTCATCTTATATTGAGTGCGATCATATTATTTTGTTACCAGCACATGCTAACACAAAGACAAAACACACTTTCTTGTTAGCAGGGCTTGGTGTGCACCTGTCCTTTCTTATCTCGCCTGGACACACAAGCTTCCTTGTACCATTTCAGGTAAGCTGTACTTGACACAGACGTTGGAACAGTGGGCAGCTTTGAAGCAACTGCACAGCCATGGTCCTCTTCCCTATGTTTTGAGAAATTATCTTTGAATGTTAAAAAAACATGACTGGTCTCAAATGATGATCCAGTTACTTTCACTAACCCATGTTTCTAAAACCGTTTTAAGCTGATTCGTTGCTCATTTTGCAGTTACTTTCACTAACTCATGGTTTCCCATTTTGCAGATAACATGTACTGCTGCATCCATTTTGCATCCATTGAAGCATTGCTATTGGATGAATTGAAAAGCGTTGGGAGCAGAGCCAAGCTCGTCAGGCAGGTAACATGAAGGCAACGGCTGCACATAGAGCACTAGTTGTTTAGGTTCCTCCCAAATGCCAGTTCCTTTTGTTTTCCCCTTTTGAAGTTGTTTTACTGTTTGGTAAGCACTTTGGTAAACTTATCTGCACTTGCAGCTGGAAACCAGTCTAGTATTCTCAATGTGCTTTCCAGTGCCGCAACATATTTCAGGAAATGGACACGTTTGTGAGGGTCCATGCTTTGCATTTCAACTTTGCACTATTGATTCTCAACTAAGGTTCCAATCATTAAATTTACAGTAACAAAGTGTTTTGTTAGACAACTAGTCTTGTTCACTACTTTGCAGTTACAAAGTGTTTTGCTTCATAACTAGTCTTGTTCACCTAATCATTTGGTAAACATAGTAGGGAAATGTAGTACTGATTTCTAGGCTGCATTCCACCATTCTCAGGCCCCATGCATGTAATTGGCAAGTTGCAGTCTGAGTTCCATGAGGACAGGCTGATGGCTCTTGCCTGATTGCTCTGGAGTAGCTACTGATGGCAGCACCACCCGAAATTTGAATTCACTTCTGGAGGGAAGTTCAAATTTTCAAATTTCTGCCTTGCCCTCACCCTTTTTAACCGGCTCCCCTTCCACCACAACACTTGGTCTTCCCAGTTCAAACTCCTCCCCCCATCTGAAAGCTTCCTTCCACCTTTCTTCCACAATGTCTGATTTCCTCTCCGCCTCATCTGTAGATAGGTCCATGGTTACGGAGTTGCAAGAGGAGTCTGTGAGCCAGGGAACCACAGTGCCTGAGAGCATTGATTACGCAGCTTAGGTTTTGTGTGATCTTTGTCATGTGTCAATTTCCGTTGCATTCAATTCTTGCCCATGAAAATCTCCTCATTTCCCTCCTTGCAGTCTGTTGACTCTGGTTACCTTGGAGATGCTGAGCCTACTGATTCTGGCGCTAGTGATGTTGCTGAGGGCATCAATGCACTGCAGGCCATTGATGGGGGAGCTGTACCATTGGTTTGTAGTTTGTACCTCTCACTCTGCAATACCATCATATATATTTTCCATCTGCATTCAATGTTTCTTCCCTTGTCCCTCAGGCACAAGCTGGTCCAGTGGTGCCAGCTGCATTGCAAGGCGGTGTGGAAGCAGTTGCAGCTGAAGGTTATGGAGACAGCAGCGATGATCCCGGTGATGGAGCAGCAGTCCACCTTGAGGAAGACGAGGCCATGTCCAGCTCCAGCTGCGACCAGGTCCACGGGTCTGGTCTTCTTCATCTTCCCGCCGCCGTTTCTGCAGGCCTCGTCAAGCAGCGAAACGTCGCCGCTTATTCCATTAAGGATTTGTGTGTGTAATTCAATCTGTGGCCTTTTTTTGGGTTGGATTTGTGTTTTTTTGGAGGCATGCTATTGCTTTTGACATTGCGGTGATCTTTGAAGCACCGAGTAACCAACATTTTAGTTGCTATATTTGGCCTTTGGAAGGCATGTAAAAGGCATCATGTTTGTGTGAGACAATTCGAGTGCAAGCATGTTTTGGGAGCAGAACAGTGGCATTTCTGATTTAAACCTTTTTACTTGGTCGATTCGAGTATATACAGGTTTTTGTTTGTCTGTGTCTACATGCTGTAGGAGTATGGCTACTAGGCCCACTATCAGATGTTTATTGTGGGCCAGTGGATCCGGATGCAGTGTATGCAACGTGTTTGTCCTTTGTGCATAAGCACCGCAGTAATAAGGTACAAGAGCACACGCAGTAAAAAATCTCGACCAGTATTCTACGTTTTGCGTAAAACTCCTGGCACACACAGTAAAAGTTTGGTTTCCCCCGTACACGGATACGACTCGATTGTAATCTAAGACGGCAAATTATTTATACAAACAACCTAGGGACCCCACATGCCAGGGCCACACGTTTCATTGTTTTTATAGGGCAGATGTGGGGGTCGAAATGAATGTGTGGCTCTCATTTAGCTAGCAGTAGGACCACAGCTATCTGCCTCGGCCCGTTCGCTCCATCTTCTCCTTGGCGCTCGTGGTGCTCCGGTTGCTTCCATGGACCCGAGATCTTGGCACCGGTCGGCCAACCGTGGGGACAGGCGAAAGTAAGCAAAATCCCCCACCCCTTTGTCGTTAGACCGCAGCTACCTGTGTTTCGATGCCTTTCCCTTTCTGTTGTTTGTTCGTGGAGATGAAAGGGATGGCCCGAGATCTAGCACATGGTCCCTAGTTTCCTTTTTTGGTAGAGAACCAGAAGTGGGTAGGTACTCGTATTTTAGTTAATCGAGGATCTTCCAATAGATCTTATTAGTTGATGGCCCATGCAGCATGTCGTTATCTAATTTCTAGTTGTCCAAATTAGAAAATAAAATCTTATATCCATTTCACAGTATTTGAGATTGATCGTTTGGTTTGTTTCGATTTCTTTGTAGTGAAGAACAGTGTGATGATGCCTGCCCAGAGTGTGTAAAGCTTGCATGCACCATTTGTTTAAACGAAGGGTGCCAACAAGACGACCAAGAGGACAGCTCGTTTGATGAAATTGACATTTCAACAACTGCTTGGGATGCATGCAGAGCAGTGAGCTTCATTTTCTTTTCCTTTTTTCGCGCATGGCCTCAGATTGTGAAGCTGTCTAACATTCTGGTCAATACAATAATAATTTTACATGTAGGTAATACCATGCAAAGCTAGAGACCATTTCAACATCCTTGTGGGATCCAAAGTTGAAATGGTTACGTCCGAAGGATTACCATTCACCATGGATGTTGTCAAAAATCCTGACAAGACTTATATTGAGGGAGACTGGTCATATTTTCGGTGTGTGTACAACCTTGTCCACCCTGACACTGTCAAGATAGTATACAAGAATAATATGAGAGGGTTCCATCTGAAACCATACCATCCTAGGGGTTTTATAAAGCAGCCAGACAAGAATAATGGTAACATCTCTTGAGACTTAGGGTTAAATGTTCCAATCTTACATAAGGTTATTATGTAAATGTTCATACAATGTTTAATTTGTTTTGTTTTCAAAAAATAGCCACTACAGGGGCTGATATGATCCTAGAAGGATGCTGGTACACAGCTCGGATGCCTACATTGACTGATAGTGAAAGGGAAAGTCTTCTTGACATGCTAATTGAGATTGATCAGCCATCCCTGCGACTACTAGTCCACCGTTTGACAGCGACAAACATAAATAAGGGGGAATTGGTAATCCTATTTTCTTTGATGTTTATTTTAGTTGCTGACCATATTATTAATTCATTGATTGTACTACTTTTGATTAGAATGATATCACAAATCAATATTATTTTCTTCTATATCTTAAATTAATTTATCCTAACATCTTTCATTGGGATGATCTCACAAATCTATATCATTTCCCAACAACTTTTGTAACCATGTGTATTTTACGCCACCATGCAGAAATTGCCGAGGAAATTTGTAAACCTTCTCAAGCTTGAAGGTCATGGATACATCAACTTTAGGCTGGGATTTGACGAAGCGCCAACACCTATTGGGTACAACATTAGTACTGACGGCCGAGCAATATGCCGTTGGATTGACTTTGTTCAAGACTGGGAACTGGTCGTTGATGAGTTGGTTGTGTTCCAGCCCTATTTTGATGCCAGTGGTCCTTGCATCAAAGTCTTCGTCCCTTTACTGTCTTAGCTTGTTATTATCAACTTTTGATGATATGTGCACCTGATGTTGATACAATCCAGGGTATTACTGTAAGGTGTGATCGAACAAACCATAGTCTTTTTTAATTAGTAGCTTGATCCAAGGCAATGTACTTTTCTGCTTGTAAAAGTTCTTTTACGTTACCTGATGGATGCAGAAAAGGCATGTGCCTTTGTGTCTTGTCTTATTGTGCTTGAATCTTGTGCTTGGGGCTGTGGAAATTATTGGCAGCAAGTTGTGGAAAGGCACGTGCCATTGTACTGTGCATGGCAGAAGCAGGTCATCCAAATGTTTGGCCGTGTCAACCATTTGAGTAGTTGACAACTCGCTTCCTACATGGGTACTATGTTGTTTCCCCCCTTGAAAACCATGTACAAGTTATTAAAACTGTTTTGTCCAATTTGCATTACGCAAAACTGTCTTTGCGTGGAAATACGACTATGGGATGCACGTTTTGACCCCTTACCTGCCTTTTGGACTAAATAATGAAAAGTACCACATGCTGCTGGGGCCCAACAGAACAGGCTTTTGTACAGTAGAATCCAAGACATCCTTGACTTGGGTAGAAACACTCCTCACAATTGTGCGTCCACCCGTGACTCTTCTTCCACCTTGAGACAAGGGTGGCTCCTCCCCATCCAGAGAACGCCATATCTTGATTCGAAGTGAACAAGCAGCTAACTCTGGTATTCAATCTTCCCACTTGCCATTGCATTTTGCTTGATATTTTTTATCATTTCTCACACCTGGGTCTCCATTATGCAGCCTGATGGCAGGGCCAAGGAAAAGGAAGGCAAGGGAAGATGGATTAGCTGTTGCAGACATGGATACACCAAAGGTAAACTCAGCATTCTCATCCGCAGCGGTGCATTGAGTGTTCTATAAATGTGGTGGTGAGAAGCTGAAGTTACTTCAGTCGATTGGTTTTGGTGGGCTGTCAACAGTTAGGAAAAGTAGCAACCTGAATAGGCAGTTGGCTCTTTGGTTACTTCGCAACATGGATTCTAGGACTGGTTCGGTCTTGTTTGGTGACGGTAGCATGAAAGAAGTTAAGGATGCAGATGTCAATCTGTTACTTGGCTTGCCTCTTGGTGATGGTGCTGTTTCATTTCCTCCATTTAGCAAGCATAAGTATGACAAAGTAACCGAGTTGTTGGGTCTCCAGCCTGGGGCAGAAATCAAGCTGAATTACTTAGAAAATATATTGACTACAAATTATGCCTACCCTATGAGCGAGGAAGATAAGGTTGCATATAGGATTGCAGCTGTCCTGTTTGCAGATGCTCACTTCTTGGCACCTAAGGGAAACCAACCCAAGATCAAGCAGCGTGTTCGCTTCGCTGCTTTGCAGCGGCTGTTTTGCAGCAGCTACAGTGTTCGCAGTTATTTCTTCTGCAGCAGGTACAGTGTTCGCAGTTATTTCTTCTGCAGCAGCTACAGTAAAACAGCTGCTTCGCAGCGAGGCGAACATGGTGAAGAAGCAATTAACACAGCTTCTGTGTGACCCTGAATCAATTCGCAACCTGAACTGGTCTGGTTATGTGATTGATGCTCTGAAGTCATCTAGCATCCGGGTGCAAGATGCTCTGGACCGTGGCAACAAAACATTTACAATAGATGGCTGCCTTATCTTAATAGAGGTTTGCATCGCCCATTCCTTGTTTGGTTTAATTATGCTGCAAATATGATTAGTTGCTCTGCTAATATTCACCCTTGCATCGTGCAAACAGATTTTTTATCTGGACAACTTGGATTTTGGTTCTATGCAGCTGCCATACATGTCAATTCCTCGTGCCATTGACTTCACAAATGAAAGGTTCAAGTGTTATATCGACGCTGATAGAATCACATTCGGTAAAACAAAGGTATAAGTTCTGAACACAAATGTCAATTTTATCCATGTCATTTTATACTTTGATTAGCTGAAATGTTCTTGTTTCCTCTGGTTGAAGGAGAGAAGCGACGTGCTGTATAGTTGGTCTGGCAAACATTGGACTACTGTACCTTTGATGACTCAAAACCAACATGCATTCTTCCGAGGAACGGTATTGCTTGAAAACCAAACTTAACTGCGTTGCACATTAGACATTCAAAGTCGATACTTTATTTAGTTTTCATGTCGTTCATTACTGTCTCCTTAACAGGCTGTACAATATATTTCAACACTGATTGAGGACAACAAAGGGGCATCTGGACATTCGATGGAAACATTGTCTCATTATCTTGCCAATAGGATTCGACTTGTACAGAGTGGTCAAGTTAAGGACATATCTGGACCTCTTGGGTATTCTGATCGTCCTGCCACATGTAAAGATATTTTTTCACTGTCATGATTTCCAACTATCAGTGCATATTTGTAGTCCCATTTTTGACTTGTCAAACAAAACAATTAAAAGTTATTTTGACTTGTCCAATATTCTTGCAGAGGCACCAACAGTTGTGGATGACCCAGACCTCACTGGCCCCCATCTCATATTGAATTATGAATTCGAGATCGTAGCAAAAGAAGTAACCACCTTTGGTTGTTTTGGCCTTTCCCCGTTCGAGCTTTATTGGGATGTTCCAGATCCACCAATGGTGGATGTCAAGGCTATGACAAACATTGTTTCCAAGATGACAAAAGAAGAAAAGGGAAAGTAAGTCTTTGTTACCGTTTTCGCATTGCACTTCCATATGTTTTATATTTGCATGACCTGAGTTCCGTTGACATGATCATAGCCTGTGGTACTTGCATGATGTGCCCGGAAAGCTTTACGTTAATGGTAAAGTGCTATACAACCAGCAAGTTCTGGGACATGATCTGGAATGGAACTTCATAGATGCTGCTCTCAGAATGTTCATAGTTTCAGAGTTTGAGAACTCTCTAGCTGGATTCAAAATGAGATGGAGACATTTCTTTCCATCTTTCTGGGCTGTAAGTTGAATCATGTTCATGAGATTTCCATAATGTTATATAATTGTTTAACCGCAATGTGAGCTATTTTTTTCGTCACTATGTAGATTGATGTTAAAAGAGGAGGAGAACTAATGCAGTCGCAACGGATTCGGGACATGTTTATAGGGGATCACTTCAGCTACAATGTGGAGGACTGCAGGATGGTACATGTCGAACGATTCGTTTTAGTTTGGAATGTTTCTGATCTTGTTCATTGTACTCATGAATTGGCCATTTTTTAAATTCCAGATAATTGCACCTGTGCTTGTTGAGTGGAATTGGTGCTGTTATGTGTGGGATTTCCAAGAGAAGGGCCTCACTGTGCTTGATCCTACACGCATGGATTCTTCACCAGCTGAAATAGAAGAAGCACACAATGCATCTATCTGCTCTCTCCATGATGCCTTGTTTGATTGCAAGAACACCTTTTTCAGGGGATGGAATGTTTCAAGGGAGGACTGGTCCATAAAGTGCAAGGCTTTTCCGGGTTTTGGTGGTCCTAGGTATTTCCATACTTAATAATCTACATCAAATTTTGTCAACCTTCATAATGCATGTTTCTATCCCATTTGTTGTGCTAGGTCGCTTTCTGGTGTGTATGCTCTACATTTTGCTTGCTACTATGATGGTCAGAAGCTGTTACGGAAATTGAACGGAGTAGGTTACCGTAGATCTAACATATTTAATAACCTGGGTCCTTCGGATACTTACTAAACTTCATATTACCGCTTTGCAGCATGGAGCCTTGCTGTTCCGTGACAAAGTGATGTATGGGGTTCTGACAATGCAAGGCAACATTGCCAAAGTTCCAGCATTAAGGAATGAAGACACCTGGGCCCGTGGCTAAGGCAGTGGAATTTTAATAGTTGTCAACCATGTATTAGTAGTTGCGTAGGCTACTGATCGTTGTACCGTCATATTTTAATATTGAACACCTTGTCATATTCGAGATGGTCTGTATTAGTACCACTATTGACTACGTTAATTTAATACCACGCAATATTTGGACTATAATAATGGTGTCTGGAGATGTTTGCTCGTGGTTGAACCTGCGCAATTTAGTAATCGACCAATGATTATTGCATCTCTATAATGGTGCCTGGGGATTAGCAGGCAGCCTCCGCTGACGAGGTATGTTGTTTGATAGGGAGCAACTACTCCTTTACCTATAATATGCCCAAGAAGTTTACTGGGATGCATAACATCTCAATAACCCTTTGTCTCTGACTAGCGGCCCCGACCCCACGAGACAGTGACCACTGCAGGTACTGCATCCCAGCTTCGGTGTGGTCCCAATGAGTTTCACGTGTATATGTGGTGTGTCAGTTGTTGGTTTATTGCTTCTTGAAATCAATTTGTCTACCATATATTTAGGTTGCACCCTTCACATATTAACAATTTGTGTTCCCCATCTAAAGCCCGAACAAAATAATATCGAAGCACAATTAACTGCATTTGTTTCTACTAATGACAACCGATTAACGCCTATACATTTCAATGTCTCGTAATGAAGCATGCTGCGTTGGCTTATTCAACGGTTGGGAGGCCAGCTGCATCGCACTTCCTCTTGGGTAGGTACCGCGCCACATGGGCAATGCTGCCGCTTGTTGACGGTCCTTACGACCCATTTTTACCGTCAACTTTATGCACCTTTTGGAACCTAACACCATCACCAAGGGTAGACATAGGGCTTGTTTCTAACAAATTCCACTAGTCTTGGTGAAATTATGAGTGCAGGTGCAATTCATATAAAAACAGGGGAAAACAGGCACTAAACATGGACTTTGCAATCGACGGATTTTCCCCGGACTAAAGAATTTAGTCCAAAAGCCCAAAACCACAGAACCAGGCTTCAAGACCAAAGAATGCAAGTGGATTGGGCACATACATAGCCAGAGGAAGGAGCCAGAGGAGGACCAGGCCCAGTGGGGCCCAGGCCAGGTCGGCCGACCCCCTCTGGTCAGGTCGGCCGACCTGCCAGGGAGGCCCCCCTGGCCCACTCTTCTATGGCGGTTCACAACCGACCTCTGGAGGTGGGTTCCCCCTGCATTAAATGCCACCGACCTCAGGAACCGCCTCAAAGTTGCCGACCTTCCAAGGCTATAAATAAAGGGGCACCCCTCCCTCTCACAACACACACCAAGAGACAACACACATTGACACCAAGAGGAATCCAATCTCTAGCATTAGACTAGTCTCTAGGCTGTAGAGGATTAGAGGGGAGAGTTTGGTAGAGGAGAGGGCTATCCTCCCTTTGTGAGGACTTAGCCCAATCTTGTATCTTGAGGATACTTGCTAATAATATATTGTTCGTCGTTCGTTCTTCGTTCGTTCGTTGTTCGTTCATTGTTCGTTCGTCGTTCATCTCATATCAAGTAAGTATCAAGGTCTACCTCAATAGAATTATCTTCTTTATTCCTCATGCCTTATGATTGTACTAGTATGATGATCATGTGCTTTCTATGTGGTTATTATCTAGTCATGATTGGTTGCTTCATGCTTGACATGCCTTTATTCATTCGTTTATGTCCTTACACTCGATTCATGCATGAAGTGGTGAGGCATGCTCGGGCCCATGACTTGTTAATCCGTAGGGTTAGAGTTATGTGCGATATAGATCATAACTTGTTAATCCGTGTTGACGGTCGTTACGGACCAATTTCGACCGTCAACTAGCTCAATAAACAAGAAGGATTGGACATTCTTTACATGCACTTTATTTAAGAATAACCTATTTCCACATGTACCTCTAGATTTTAGTGTGCAGGTGGAATAAGGGAGAAATCCAGGTGAAATCATGCCCCAAGGCGACGAATCAACACTTCTACAAAACAACGTTCGCCGCGGGAATACAATTCCAAGACAAAAGGCCAAATCTCGTCAAAGTCCAACACAACTAAGGCCAAATGCACCTGGAACAGAGAAGTAAACCCAGAGGGGGAGCCACCTGCCAAAGCCCAGCCCAGGAGGGGCCAGGCACAGGTCGGCCGACCCCCCCTGGCCAGGTCGGCCGACCTGGCAGGGTGGCCCCCTGGGCCCATCTTTCTGTGGCGGTTTGTAACCGACCTCTGGAGGTCGGTTCCCCCTGCATTAATTGCCACCGACCTCGGGAACCGCCTCAAAGTTGCCGACCTTCAAGGACTATATAAGGAGGGGTACCCCCCTCCTTCCAAGACACACAATACACAAGGATCATTCCCTCCTCCTCCTCACACTAGAGCTAGAGGCAATTCTAGGTAGTGCTAGGCTGAGTAGTGGGCTGCCCTATTGCTCCCAAAGTCTTGTGGAGAATTGGGTAGCGCTCTTGTATCCTTTTTCTCTCTCTTTGTAAGACTTGTTATTTAATCTATGGAATACAAGTATTCATATAGTTGTTATGAGCTTGCTAGTTCTATCATGATCTTGTATGCTCGTTCATCGTTCGTTCTTCGTTCGTTCATACTCGATCATCGATTATTCTTGAACTTGCTTAATCGTTCATCGTTCGTCGCTCGTTCTTGAGCGACGAACGCTTATGCATGACTTAGTGCTAGCTTTGATCCCTTTTATCTAGTTTATGCTAGTTAGGCCAGATGTTCTCCTGTTTAGGCATCGGGCTCATTGTCCTGCAAAGGTGCTCTAGATTTATCACCCCGTCGATCCGAAGGGTTGGGGGTGCCTCGAGGGATCTAGAGTCGTGGTTAGCAACGCCGGCATGGTGCCGGGGTAGTCTATCCACCCTTGGGTATGTGCGTGTCCCACGGTTTGTAGAGGTAGGTGGCAGGAAGTGATAGCCCTGTCCATCCAAAGGAACCCTCCACGTTCGGGCACGGCATAGGAGTACGTAAATAGGCCGGAGTCGCGAGGCAGACCTTGCGTATGCCGGATCTCCCGATGTTGCCTAGGCATTAGACGCTTGCTTGTGCTTGCATGACGCTAGATGATAGGTAGAGGTTATGCACGCTATATGAATGTTGTACCTTTGGAGTAGTAGCTCGCTAGTCTAACTTAGCATTGCTTAGGATTGTCTCTCGCCTTTTATTAGAGAGAGTGGAATGCCTTCGTGTGTGTCACACTATCCTTATTATTATTAAACCTTACCCCTGCATTGGAATGTGGTTATATCATCTATCATTTGTAACACCATGAACATAAGTACTCTTGTCAACCATGTCTTCCTTTGGGAAAATATAAATACGATACCCTGGAATACTCTCGGGTGAAATGCTACAACGGGTTATCCGTCCGCTTGCGGATATTCTATTTATCATGACAAACCTTATAATTCATATCTAGTACTTGTTACTAGTTGTGGATTATTTGGTTAAATAGTGCAAGTGAACAATTCCATAACCCCCGGCGTCTCCCCGCGGTCGCGTGTTTCCCGCGTGACC
Source organism: Eragrostis curvula (assembly GCA_007726485.1). Taxonomy (NCBI): domain Eukaryota; kingdom Viridiplantae; phylum Streptophyta; class Magnoliopsida; order Poales; family Poaceae; genus Eragrostis; species Eragrostis curvula. Next base: position 103,576 of record RWGY01000287.1, on the reverse strand, counting down.
GTAAGAGACGCCAACAATCCGTAGGGTTAGAGTTACGCATGTCTCACCCATTGACTTGATGATCCGTAGGGTCAGAGTCATGCATGTTCTAGCACTTGATCTGTTGATCCGTCGGGTCAGGATTAGGTGTACTCTTATTCCCGACTTGATGATCCGAAGGGTCAAAGTCCCGTGGGAACTGAGAGTACTGTTTAGCAATGTGAGCGTGGTGCTTAGGTTGATAAACAGCTTTGGGTGTTTGGTTGTCTGCTTGAACAAGAGAAGGTCTGGCAGTGAGGACTTAATTGCCTTATTGTCACGTGACCCTAGGACTGGCATTGGGGACTTAATCGCCTTAGTGCCACGTGTCCTAGTAGGGGGGTTTGCCGGTAGGTGGTGACAGCCCTGCTGTGCCTAATCCTCTTTGTTCTATGGTAGATAGCCTTGATTGCCTGGTAGAAGGAATGCCGGTAGGTGGTGACAGCCCTGCTGGTTACCCCCCTTGTTCCAGGTTGACATAGAGCTTAGACTTGTATGTGTTGCATGAGCAGGAATATCAGAAGTACATAAGGACCCATCTCGGCTCTCTTCTTAACCCTGCTTAGCCTAGGCTTAGTTCTAATGTTAGATTGGATTACTCTGGTTGTGTTGTCACCACTACCCTTTATTATTATCCTTACCCCTGTTGAGACTTTGGTACTTTATTAGTTATATGATTATGAACATTGCTATCTCGTAAACCACCGCCTTCCCTATGTAAAATACGATACCCTTGAATACTCACGGGTGAAGTGCTACAACGGTATTCTCCGTGCGCTTGCGGATTTATCTGTGACCGTAAGAAATACCAACACCGCTGCAGTTGGTGGGTGGGAATAAATTGTCCTGGCATCCAATGCTCACATGCCGATAAGGCTCAAGGAGAAACCAGACGAAACCATTCCCCTTGTGCTCACGGGCCTGTTTCCTTCCCTTGTTCTCCAGGAGCAACAAAGGTAGGGCAAGCAGATCCATCGAGTTCCATATTCTTGCGAGATTTTCCCCACTTTCTTCATTTGAATACATTCGATCTACCTTTGTATCTATAGGTTGGAAGCACAGGTTTTTGCCCATTTGAAGGGGGAATGGCAAGCGCTGGTGTTTTCGGCTCCCTCCCAGGAAGCGGTGTTGGCCCCCATGCACCGGTAGGCAGCTGGTCCCTTGTTGTTCTTAGCTAATAAAAGATTTGCGAACCATGTGATTGCAACTGGTCCCTTGTTGTGCTTAGCTAAGACACGTTTGGAAGCATGTGCATGTAACCATTCAGCAACTGGTACACTGATGTTGTTATCTAGGTCACTATTCAAACACACGTGCTTGTAGCCATTCAAAACAGTTATAGTTTCCGTATGTTTAGTTCCATCCTACAGTCCATTTAAAAGCGTTTTGTTTTTTCTTCTGGATATTATATTGTTAGAGTAGAACTTCTAGATCGACATGCACTGCTGCCGAGATATATTAGATTTGCTCACAAACTAATTCCTATTGTTTAATATCGACATGCACTTCTAGATCGACATGCACTGTTATCGATACAGTTTGAAAGCATTTTCCATGTCATTTCGGAATAATATGATTAGTCGGAAATAAATACGCTTTGTCATTTGATGAATACATGTACAAGTGCCATCCGTTTGATAAATCTGATGTGATGCCCTATAGTTTGCATGAAAATGACAAATCATTACATGTTTTTTTCCACATGTATTAAAGGTCCCTGCCCACATCTGCATTGTGAAACCGACAAAGGAGATGGTTGCTGAGGAAGAGCAGCTCAGCCAGCTTGCTGTTGTTGGATTTGTGACCCATGGCAGGGAATCAAGCATTTCAGTGAGCGATGTTTGCTATGCAGTCAGGCGTGAGTTCAACTTGGAGCTGGACTGTTTCAAGGTCAAGATGTTCTACCCAGATGATTTCCTCATAAGGTTCAAGAAGGCTGAAGACAGGGACATTGTTGCTAGAGCTGGGTTGATGAAAGATCCATGTTTTGTGATGGAACTGAAGCCATGGACAAGGAAGTTGTATGCTCACCCTGTAGGTATGGATGTGAAGGTAGAAATAGAGCTGAAGGGGATACCAGCTCATGCTTGGCAGCCAGCAACTGTTGAGAAGCTGTTATCACCATTTTGCTCCATAGAGACAATGTATGTGCCCACTAGGGTGCAGCCTCGCTACGGTGTGGAAGGATGGGCATCAAGTGTTGCAGCAGTCCCTCCAAGCACTTGGTTAGGCATTCCAGAGCCTGTTTGGTCTGATAAGTTGTCTGACGTGATGGACATTGGTGGTGCTCCGAACAAGGTGTCTGCTTATCAGGTTGAGCTGGTGACAAAGGAAATGGGACCAGATCCGGACTACGGCAGTGACCACACCATGGACTCAGGCTATGGTTATGATTCGGATCGTTCTCCTAAAGGTGCGTTTTTTGCAATTATCGTTTCTGACAAACCAAGATGAAATCTTCAATTTCGCTAATTAGCTTCTCTATACAAATAATTGCAGGATATGGCTCCGATTGATCTGGTCTACGGCAAGCACCTGGTGCGGGCATACGTCGGTGGTATCAACATCGTCTACATTTGCTGTTGCCGTATTTGGTGCTGTATGCTGACTTAAGTTAGGACTAAGCGCATAGCCTGACTGAAATGTGCCAATGTTGCACACTCCAGGCTTGTAACGGGCACAGCCCGGCGTTTGTAATGTGATGGATCTTGACTCGTCGCTGCAAGACTTTTAGGATTTGTACTATTCGGCTAATTCAAGACCACCTTTGTTCTGTTATTGTTTGCATTTCTTTCCCACCATTGTCTTTTTCCATTATGTTTTGTGGATAAAAAAACAATACGGCATGGTCCCCTGTTTTTTTGGAAAATTAGTCTCATAGTACACCAAAAACATAATCGCTTGTGGCGCTTCATTCTAATTGTTGTCGCGTACTTGCAACTTTAAAGCTTCACTTATGTGTAATTACAGATTGCAACGAATTCGGGTCTGTACTCCTTACCTTTGACAATAAAAGGATTTAAAGTAACAACGTAGGATTGTTTACATCGGTATGTTTCCATTCCATCGAATACCTTTTTATAGACCATATAAAATTCCACCAATATTGAAAGTGTTATTCCAAATTACCAATTCAAATTTGTGACATAAAGGAATCATATGTTTGGCTGCCTATAAAAGTATCCTCTTGGAAATTTCAGTAAATATATTGATGTTGGATTATGGTATTGTAATATAAAACGTTAGAGTAAGTAATATTTCTGTGACGACATGAATACAAGCAAATGTACATCATCAAGACAATCCACCAAGAAAAAGAGCATGAATGGGGTCATGGCCCCCTGTATTTAGAACACCTAGCGTATCACAATGTAATTTCCCCAGTTGTTGTTAACGTTATGGATAATACCGTGATGTTGAACACCTAAAATACACATTGAATTTAAAAACAAACTAATGATTTCTATTAGTAGCGAACTCTAGTGCCGTAACGACATGTTGCAACCGTTATGCTATTGGCATGAAAACAATAACTAATTGATTTTATAGGGGTCCCGACTAGTACATAACACGTCCTGTCCCGACTAGTAACTAATTATTTTTAAGGGGTCCCGACTAGTACATATCATGTCATGTGTCTATAAGACAGAAGGAATCGAAAATTTTATATTGGAGATAACATGTCATGTTTTGCTATTTATTTATGTATTGCGGAACACGACTTAACCAAGAGTACGTTTCCATGCTTGCAAAACGGTAAGCCATGTCGCCCACGACACCTTCATCTACCCGAGGACCAAGGTCACCCACTCACTGCATACTAATCCAGGAGCCAGCACACCACACATATTGGGAACCGACGGCGATGTCTAGGCGACAGGCAGGTTCCCCCAAGAGCGAGGGGTCCACATCGTGGAGATTCCGCCTACCTGTTGGCACCGAGCTGCACCCTGATTTGGTCTGCACGTGTGGTGAACCGGCCGTCGTCTGGACGGCTAACACAACTAGGAACCATGGCCGGAAGTTCCTGAAGTGCATCAAGAAGGTGAGTTCTCCTCCACTCTCGTTTGGAAAGGGTTAACCCATGTTATTGCCAGTACCATAATCACCAGTTCCCCTGTCGGTTTATTTGCAGGAGAACCCTTGTGCCCTTTGGATCTGGGAGGACACATTGGAAAACCTGGTTGCAATCCGAATTTCTCGGGAGAATGCAAGCCTCCAAGCTTCTCTGGAAAAAGTTATATCCGTGCTTCGCAAGAGGGAAGAGGCGCTGAACGAGTGCCGAAGGACGATGGAGGAGGCCCTGGAAGCGAAAGCATGCCTGAAGCTAGCCGTGTTCCTAGTGCTTGTTGCAGCCCTTGTTTCACTCGCTGTAATCGCTGCATAGCAGTTATTTAATTCTGGCAACAAAATGGCACCCAAAACTAGTGCCATTGTAGTCAGTATTTCAGTAAGGAGCATCATTAGCTTGTATCCTAGGTCCTGTGAAACTATTGTTGACCGCAGATCAGTTGCCTAATCAACATGATCAACCATTTCTTATTCTTCTGAAGGGAAACAACTTGTTTTCTTCCATGCTCCATTTTCCTTTGTACCATGCCCAACATTTTGAGACAACATAGGATGCCTTGTTGTTTAGCAGCAACTTCAACACAATGTTGACAAAAAGGTAAGTTAGGAAGAGCAGAAACTGCCAAAACGCGGTATGTCACCTAGTTGCTTTACCTGCGACGGAAGGCTACCCAACCCAGCTACTTGCATGTGACCGCAGTGAAATCATTTTCCTAGCAAAGTTACTTTATTTCCTCTTGTCTTCTTGCATGCTCCATTCACCCTCTTGTTTTCTTCCAAGCTCCATTCACCCACACAAGTCGCCGTCTACCTCTCGCTCCTCTTCCAGAATGGCTCTGCAATCTTGAAAGGTAAAGTTCATCTCCAACATATCTCTGGCCCCGCCCGGATCAACATTATATCGACATTTTTTTTCATGATTCAATGCTTACTACTGTTGTACCAGATGGGGAGCTCCGGGATCGAGGGTTGACCACTGCAACACCATTTTCCACTCCCCCATTTCTCCCTGCATCGTCTTCGTTCCTAGGCTTCAATATTTTTGTTCAGGTAAGCCATCTTCGAAAGCATTTACCCCCCTTTGCATGTGCCACGCTCTGCAATCCCTTTTGTATGTAGTCTGAATCTTGTGCCGTTTTCTTCGTAATTTCAGTAGTACATGATGTCCACCTCAAGTTGTCATGCAATGGGGAAAAGACCCGCTAGGTCAAGAGATAATTCAACGTTGGGTCAGATAGCAGAGGATGACCTTGACTCCGGCAGCGAGGAGGCCGTGGCTAGGATGAGAAGCTCTGCTAGGCATGTTTCAAGGGTGATAGCGAAATTCGGCGAGCATAAGAGGAAGTTGGTTCAAGACATAGGATTTGGTGGCATCCTGCATGTGCCGCAGCTGAACAAGGTCAACAGGAGGTTCTCACTCTGACTCTTGAATAGGTTTGATGTAGAAATATCAACTTTGCTGCTTAGAGATAATGTGGAGGTGCCTCTGTCCGGTCCTAATGTGCAGAAGGCATTAGGAATCCCAAATGGTTCCCGGCCAGTGTCCCCCTTGGGTGGACTAGATGAGAAAGATTTCGTTGAAATGTGCCTTGGAGTAGTTAATGGTTCTTTAGATGGTTTGAAAGAAGCTTCTGAAATTGTTGAGAGGGAGCACCCAAATGGTATGAATAAAGGAGAGGAGATGGTCTTCCAGTCTGCATTTGTAATGTTTGTGATGGGTCATTTCCTAGCTCCTACAACTCAGCATGATGTTGGTATGACGGATTTCCTAGGAGCTATAACAGAAGTGGAGGAAATGGCTGAGTACGATTGGTGTGGTTATGTGATCAAACACTTGATAGCATCAGCCAAGAAAGTCCAGGCAGATATGAGAGAGGGGAAGCAACTTACTTATGTGACTGGTTGCCCTCTACTGTTGCAGGTACAGATTACCTCTTTTAGCGCAAGAAATGTAATGGATGCAAGATATTGTTCCTAACTGTATAGTGATAATTGCTTGTTTCAATTTTCAGATTCTCTATCTTGACTGCATGGATTTTGGTCCACTGAACCAGAAGCATGATATCTTCCCTAGGATGAAAGCTTTCTGGCATGAAGATGGATCATGCAAGTTGATGAACCAGATGATACTGAGTGACACCGTAAGTTCATCGTCCAGCTTTGGGGATCAGTACTATGGCTGCAGCAAGGTAGTACCCAACACTGATATGAAAATGCATTCTACATTAGCTTTACTTCACTTCAGTTCATTCCAATTTGAAACGTTGATTGTCGCTGTAGGTTAGGCCAATTGGATCGCTTTGCTACGAACTATCTACCACCACCAAGTTTGTGCCCTCAGTTCAACAAAGGATGGAACCATCTTCAATTATCAATGATCCGATAGATTTGTCTAGCATTGCCAAGGTTGGGGCTTCGGACCTGATGCGTTTCTTAAAACAAAAATATGGAGACCTTGTAAGTGATTTGAACAAACGTTTCCTTGTCCAAATGTTGTTCTATACAACCAAACAAGTACACCTAGTTGACACTATCACGATTTATGCAGCTGACATCTGAGGAAGCAGATGCTCTTAAGTTCCACAACGCAAGATTCCTGCAACATATCAACAAGATGAAGAATAGCATGTTGAACGAAAACATTGTGCTTGCTGACAAACTCCTGACAATCCTGAAGAGAAAGGATATTGCTAAAGGGGCAAGGTTGAATGTCCGTTCACAACGTGAAGAATATTTGAGTGGACCGGAATCCGGCAGCGAAGGTGGTTGATATATCTCTCATTGAAAGATACACAGAAAACATATTTTCAGTTCAATTTACCGACTCCTTATAAACATGCAGATGAGTTCAACCCTAGGAACAAGAGGAGAGCAGAATTCTCCAGGCCAAGCCAAGGTCCGTATTTGTTTCAAATGTTTCCATCGGATACCATTAGCCTTATTGCTGTATCCTATAATTATATCTAACAATTTGCGTTCCTGCTAGCATCAACACCTCGCCCTCGTAATACCTACTCCACAAAGAGTTATCGTTACTCTCGTGGTAATAGGAAACCATACTCTTCTGCTGGCTGGGGGCGGAACATCGAGACAATATTGAGCGCTCCATCCATGTCATTTGGAGGTAATAACAATCTAATTTCCTTTTACTGTTAATGCAACAGCTAGACCACTACCTTCATTTGAGAGGGCAACATTATCTAGATTTGGCACAACAAGTCTGGTGACTTGATATAGCAAACTTTTTTATTTTTTCAGCGACGACAAGCAGGAGTGAAAATATGGAATTGGATGCAAATAAAACGACATCAGAATTGGAGGATGCAACGAATGAAACTGGTAACAGCCTCCACGACACCACCTACTTTTGGATTTCTGACCATAAGCTCCATACAAACTATATTAATTACAGGTCGTCAAAATATTTGTTTCCTAACAGAGATCCCTGAGTACTGTGCACAGTCATTTCCGCAAACACCCATAACACCAAACCAGCCTTTGCCTTCAATCGCTGAGGAAGTTAGCCCTTGCAAACTTGATTTTGAAGCTATCGTCGATAGACAACACCATGGAAGCTCTGGAAATAACAATCAGCTACCACAACAAGTTATTGAAACCAAAGACGCCATGACGGATGCACCGACTGCACCTCCTCGGCCAAATATTCCAACTAATCAAACTGCTAGCGATTGTCAAATCCCAAAGCCTGAAAATACCTTAGATCAAGCCATTCCCATTGCGGCACCTACTGACTCTGCCGAGACACCCAAATCAAGCTCCCACATAATGCCACCTATCTCAATCATTGGTACCCAGTCCAACGCACAAATGTTGTACAAGAGTACTAGAGAAGATGATGGCTTCAATCTGAATGCAGCACCATCAGAAGAAGAGCCCAGCAAGCCACTCATGAATACAAGCATAATGGCAAGTTCAGGCGGATTTGCAAGGTCACCTTGGGATTGTAACCTTCGCTTCAACAAGGTTGATGAGGACTTAAGTGAATCACTGTTTGATTGGCTCCGTACTACCTCTAGTAAAGAGTTGTTAAGGTACAAACCAAAACATAACAATCCTTTGTTGAAAATTTGATTTGCAACTTACATTACTAAAAACTGAACATTTTTTTCCCTTACCAGGGCTTGGCTAATGCATCAGGGTGGTTCCTTCATTGAAATTACTGGAACAATGATGAAGGATCAGTTCTGTAAATGTTTACCAATGACATCTGACATGTTCGATGTTTCGGCACGACGTTTCCGTCAGCTGGACGCCGACATGTACCCGGAAGGATTAAAGATAAGATGGAGGCACTGGGTAGAATCTGACTTCGCGGTAAAAACATTTTGACAGTCTGACATACTCTACACAATATTCTTTTATTGCATATACCTGAGGACCAACTAACTCAATGCTGTTCTGACAACAGACGACTGTATTAGCTGGTGATGACCCAAGCAAGGCATTCGCCATCAAAGAACAGTTCATTGGGAGGAGTATAACTTATAACATCATGAAATGTAGAATGGTATGCAATTTGGAAATTTACTTGTTCTGGTATATGCTACACCTGCTGTACTAACGCTAACACACACTTGTCCAGATCATAATCCCGCTTCAAATCAAAGGTAACTGGTGTGCTTATATATGGGACATGAAGAAGAAGAGGAGGATCATCATTGATCCAACACTTTGTGGGAAACTAGTGGCTGGAACTATTGACCAACATATTGAACAAGTGGAAAAGCTACATAAAGGTCTCTGGGACACCCTCTCTCAGATGTTTGTTGGATGGACAATTGACTGCAAAGATTGGGATACCGAGGTGCCAAGTTCCATTGCCATCAATGTTCAGTGGTCAGTATGTGTACCCAAACATTTCCATTCGTTACTTCAACTGTATATTGGATAACAAAATTAGTGCCCAATTTGTTGCAGTTTGGGTTCAGGACTGTCTACTCTTTTCCTTACAAGGAATTACGATGGGGAGAAGTACGTTGTAGAACCAACCGAGGTAATTAAAATCAAACTCTTTACCCTAGGATGATTATGTCAACTTGTGCCTACTAATTTGTTTGGACAAATTAACTGCAGTGTAATTTGAACGCCTTCAAGAAATCTTTCCTCTACGAATTGATGGACCTGAGGGAGAACCAGGCACGAGTCCCGGGCATATATGTCCAGACGATCGACGATTAGCAAGCATGCGGAGTAGGACTTAGTGGTAGGAGTAATTCTTTTTGTCGGGGCATCAATCTCGTGAACTGGTCCATTAGCCGACTAATGGTACGCCTTAACAATGGCTGTGCCAAAACTGTAGCTTACCATGCTATCGTACGTTGATTATGTTCCTGCTGAGACAAGTGGTGCTCGTGCGGCCACCTATTATGGTAGTTTCTAAGTTTATGGTGCTAGGAACATCTTGATGAGCATGCCTAATTGTATTGTGTTCCGAACATCTTGACGAACTCTTACTATTTTCTTTGGAACATCTTGATGAAACAATCGTGCGGCCACCTCTTTGATAGTATATAATTTTATGGTGCTAGGAACATCTTGAAGAGCATGCCTAAGTGTACTGTGGTTCGAACGTCTTGACGAACTAATCATATGGTCTTTGGAACATCTTGTCATCGTTGAAAATGTTTGCTTATTGTGATGTTACGTACATCATGAATCCTTACCAAGTGCAGCCATGGTTGTTTAGACAACGTTAACATTTCGAAGCACCGGAACACCATTGTCGGATAGAAAAGGTTTCATAGTACCATCACATAGACCACCCGCAAGAAAGAATTTAAGTCTACGGCGTGCAAATATTACTAGCATACTGAAACATTACAACTTTCCATTGAACTCAAATCCTTCGAACTGACAGCAGCGATGGCAGTTGACCTGCATTCCCTTCCATTGCCAACATCTGGTACAAATACTTGAGTCTTGTAAATGGAATGAGCTCCTGTACAAATAGTAACCCAAAAATAAACTACATTGATAATTTGCTAAATAAGCGAACATGTTTAGTTTACTAGGTATGGTAGGGTAACTTACCCGTGGGATTAGCTGGGTCAGGCATCTACCATCATAAACACGGGTGTAAAACATTGAGTAGAGTCCTGAGTACCAAGTGCACAATAATATAGTTTTGAGGAATCCCATGCACCACTGTATTTTAGTGAAAATAATGGAAATATTGACAGACACGAATGTAATTCCAACCTTTCACAATTTGCGCCCTCCACAGCAAGGTAATTGGTTGCCCAATCGTTTCCAATTGAACCAAGACATTTGGCCAGGCCCCGGTGCAGCTTCTCAACGGTAAAATGATGCTTGAACTTGACATAATCCTTGTCATGTACCATCCTTTTTGGGTCAATCACAGTCAAAACTCTCTCCTGGAAATCCCATATGTAACAACTCCAACTAGCTTCGACTAGAACGGGCGCAAAGATCTGACAAGTGGATTATCAAAATAGAATTAGGATTCAAGGTAAATGACAATCAACAAATAACTCATGCAAGTGATCAAATAAACAGGAACATTCTCCTTTCGGCGCGTACCATACGGCAGTCTTCAACATTGTATCTGATGTCACTACTCCGGAACATCGCGTCGGTATCTTCAATCCACCGAATCTCTTGGCCATGTAGGATAACTTCCTGCAGAATATACAGTTAGCTTGCCACATCAAACCTCTCCCAAAAAAAAAAAGATATTAACCTAAAACTTACACTCCAAGACGAAGGAAGGAAGTGTCTCCACCTCTTTCCGTTATGCCCATCATACATAATATCATCCAGATGCATCCACAGCCTACATATTGCATCCACCACTGAAACGGTCCACTCGGCAATGCAAGTGAATTCTTCCCGGAAACTTCGACCACTCAGCGAGATGTTTGTCGGGGTATTGTGGACGAACCAATACCTTCATCAGGGATCAAATTCAATGTTTAATGTTGGTTACCATTTTGTGTAAAAAGCTGACCCTATAAATGTCTTATGAATCTCTTATGTTCCTTAGTTTTAGAACCATTACCTGTCAAGATCATCCTCGCATAGATTTTCTATCTCTTTCTTAAGTGACAACACAGCCCTTTTGGGGAATGTTGGATCCTCTAGAAGGAGACTGAACGGTGAATCAGGGAACTGCTTGCAGTTGGTACCGTCGCTGCCAGACACCACATGCTCTTCTACATTCAGGAGTGTGCCTTCATTGGAAAGACACAATGTGCCGGATTAGGAACAATGCATCGGATTTAAATGTTTCAACGACAACCAGAATAGAAATATTTGTGAAGACATACCGGATTGCATAATGTAACTTCCATCTGAAGACTGAAACCGCTCCCCAGATTCTCGAACAGCACTCTCATCAAATGTTGGACCAGCTGAATAAACACCTGGGAAATGAACAAATATTACGTTACTTATACGTGAGGACACATTTAGAATGAGTACCTATAATTGTCTACAAACATACCGTAGCTGCGAACTGACGGACTCGTGCACAAATCAGATGGCTTCATCAAATTGATGTCAGGTGTGCACAAATCAATTGCTTCAAACTTTTCGCAAACTATATGAACAACAAAACAGAAGTTTATAGCTGACAACTTATGAACAAATAACACGCTATGTTGCATTTACACAAATGCTTACACTTACTGCCAACTGAAGGGGATTGAATTGGTTTCATGTTACTAATTGGAGTGTTCTTCCCTGGTTCTTGTCTAGCATCAGCTGTATAAAAAATTGGTGTGAGGTCAAAATTTACAGATACATCCAACGTCCTAGTTAAGATTTCCAACTTGTTACCTTGAACACAGGAAACAGTAAGCTCCAGACATGACTGTCCGGCATGCTTGTTCTCCGTTGAACGGGCAGTAGCAATGTGCTCTGAGATTGAATACCCCAGATTAAGGCACAAACCTTCAATCTGGTCAACATATACCCTCTTGTATTCATCTAGTTGTTCTTTGAACTCCATAAATTTAGACATCACATACTCTGCCGCATCCTGTGTGGTTTGAAATAACGGAATGAGGTTGTGGATTCTACAAATCTAGATAGGCACATGTGACAACTGCAAAATGTCTTATTTGGCATTACCTCTTGTGAATCTTCTGCATTCTTATTCGAGTAATCAATGTTATTGTTACCCCAGGAATAAACAACTTGGTCACTAGTCTTTACCTACGTTGTTTTCATAAAAGCCATATTATAATGCAGAAATCAAATTGTAACCAAATCAATTTTGCAGACCAATGTATTACAGCTACCTTCGTTTTGCCAAAATGCAGGCTGATCCCATCATTTGAGGTATCTTTGTCTTGACTCAGTAAATTTTTAATCTTCTCATATGGATAATCAGAAACACGTGGCAGCTTGCGGTTGTTCCCCACATTTGATCCAGTATCCAAATTATCCAGATAAAATACCTGCGAAGCAAAACAACAGCGGTTTTGATAGCTAGGACAATTTTTATATTTCCAATAATTGCATATATTAAGTCAGGTTGTCTTATTGCTCTTTACCTCGAGGAAAATCAAGCAACAATCTAGTGAAATATTCTTATTGCCCTTACTGATACCATGTTTAACCTTAATGCTTGCCTCTTTGACAACTTTCAGTAAGTAGGCAGACCAGTTTACTCGCTGGATCAAATCTGGGTCAACTAAATAGGGCAGCAGTCCATAATTTACTTTTGCTGGATAACTCTTCGGTGCCAGAAAATGTGCATCTACAAACAACACAAGGGCAACTTTGAATGCTGACTTTTCCTTGGTAGACATTTTACCACAGTAGTCCTTCATCAGCAAAGACTCAATGTAGTCCATCCTGATGTCTGCATGTTTACCCAACCCTAAGGTTATCTTCACTATCTCGGCAGCACGACTAATTGATAGCTGCTGTCGTCCTGCACCATCCAGTTCATGCGGCAAACCAAGCATTAGATTGACATCAACATCTTTAATCTGGATCTTCACCCCATCCCTCAGTACAATGCTACTGCTGGCATTATCCATATTGCGCAGGAGCCAAAATGCTAAGCGACGGGATATCATATTCTTCCTATGGATCGACAACAAACCACCAAAACCTATCGATTCAAGCAACTGCTTCTTCTGACCGACGAATGAGCCAAGGACATTGCGGATTTTGTTGATGGAAAAGGAAGAAATCAACCTGAAACATCCGCCATCATCATCCTCCTTCCTTGACCTGGTTTTGCCACCATCAGAAGATGAAGGGACCTTCTTCCTAGGTACACGGCCACTGGACGGCGAAACAAAATCTCCACTGCTATCCCCATCCAGATCGAGAGCGTGTTCCTCATTCCTAGACATCTGCGAAATGTCATTGCAAGAGGAAAAGAACCCACATCAAAAAGGTGTTGAAGTTGTAAATATCAAATTCGGCATACACATCAACGAAATCAAAAAGGAGAAACAGTGGAATGTACCTTACAGCAGCGCCACCTTCAGTTCCACCGCCTACCGGCGACGAGAACTCGAGGAACAAAACAAGTGAAACCAAATGAATCCACTACCGAGGAATAAAGATTTCTTCAAAACAACTAACTTCTTGTTCCACTCCCGTCGGAGGCGCCGGCTTTTGTGGAGCCGCCGCCGGCCGGCGAGAGAGAGAGTTTTAGCTGGCAAGAGGAGGAAAATGATTGATGTCCCGAGCGGGGGAGCGGGGGGGAGGGAAGAAAGGCTCGTGACTCTCCTGACGCCTGATGGACCCCACAGCTATGGAATACGGTTTCCTCAGAAAACATCTTGCCGGCAGAATACAGCTCCATATACGCCCCGCGTCCTGTCCCACTGCTGGGCCCCATGAGGATTGATTGGCTGCATGTGTAGGAGCATGTGCTCTCAAGAGTCACAATTCCGCTTCGCACACAACGATGATGAGGCTACACTACACAACCGTGGTTTGCTATGCTTTGTAGCATATCAACGGTTTGCTATGCTTAATTTGTAGCATCTTGATCGACTCGTCCTTTGCATGGACGTACGTAGCTTCTCTCCCTCGCGCCCTATATAAGGCAGTCACGATGAACAGAGGTAGGATCTTGATCAAATCGTGACACTCGTCCTTTGCATCAAGGAGCAAACCCTCGCATGATCCCATTAGCAATAGATCGACGCGATGCTCTTGATCCGATGTCCTCCAGGAGCGCCGGCGGTGCCCTGGCCATGATCAGGCACCCGCCTCCGCTGCCGCTCGCCGGCGCACCACCTATGTTCCCGTACCCGCCGCCGCTGCCGCACGGCGCCGTCCCGTTCGTGGGGCCGGTAACGGTGCATGCGTACCGGCCCAACGAACGTCAGGACGCCGTGAACTCGGGCATGCGGGCTTCTTTAGAAGCCCGCCCCACCTGCATCCTGACTTGCCGCCTACGCATCCTGACGGCGTCCACGGCGGCAACATTTCATCACCGGACTCCGAAGTTCAGACAGGGTCCTCGATAGAGAGATAGGGAGACGAAGAGAATCTTGCTGATTAGCACACCAGGGAGGGCGCTCAGGAGGTCCCTCCCATCGGCCGGTGGCAATGGAGGTGCTGACGACGGGCGTGGACGCTTGCTGATAGGGCTTAGCGATACTGCGATAGCATCATCCGCGCATGGCAAGGTGATGTGAGCGATATGAGTGGAGCTAAGAACCCTAGAATTTTACACGAAGGGGAATGGCGGTCTGGGGCAGAAACAAATGCCACTCCAACATGATATATATGCACATGGGATTCATATCCAATAAACTACTCATGAGAACACTACTGCATGAGAACAAGATGCCGCTGTTAGATTGATTGGAAATTAAATAGGAAAACTTCCCTTCCGTCATTCGGATCAATAGAACAAAACTGGAAACAACTTACGCTCGTCGGATCAACTGCAAAGCATCGATATTTTATGAAAAGGAAAAGGGGCACAGAGAGAGAATCCATTAGGAGAGAATCGATGATCAGACGTTGTCATCTTGCTAGTACTTTCATTTATGCCACATCCGCCTCTGGTAATGAACTCAAAATCAAATAACAGAGCAGCTTGGATGTATTTAAACCAAACCACTGTTGCTGAAGAGCATATTCATACCGTATCCACATAGTTCTCAAATCTTTATCTCCTTAATTTACGTTAAGTACAATTCTGTCACTTTTACGTCGAGTGAGAATTCGAATAGTTGTTGTGCACATCTGTATCATTTGCATCACTGTACTACAAGTATAACAAATTTAACAAATAGTTACTTTTATTAAAAATTATAATCTGCATGTGCGTAACTACTCATTTCAACAAGGCGGCCAAGAAAAGAACTCGGGGCGCAAAGACAGTGCCAACTGCATTATTGTGGCGAGCAACTACACCTGGAACTGTAAGCTGAAGGAAGCAATAATACTTACTGGATTTGTTACGTTCTCATGATTTGAATATGTATAACGGAATTTCAGCAGTTACAGATATATCTTGTGCCAAATTAAGCACGTGCATCAAACTCAGCACATCTGTACATATATATATTGTCCGGGATATATATGTACATTTAAACGATGCAATAGTGTATACACATGAGAGCAATTAACATCCGATGATGACTACAGATAACAAACATACTTTTTATTCATTGGAGGCAGCCATACATAACCAGAGAAGTCGTCAAAACCAAAAAAGATACTAGCCCTGAGCGCGTCGGTAGCATACTTTTGATGGAAGGAAAAAAAAAAGGCTCCTGCCGGGAGAGGTTTTATTACCGTGCATTATTGAAGTGGAACAAGGGATACAAAAGGCAGACGCACGTGCATTATACCTCAAGGCATCCTTTCGCACCGGTTTTGCCTGATGCAGTCATCAACGCAACGTTTCGAGCCAACAGGAGCAAAGCACATCTGGTTACATGCTAGCTTGCATATCGCGCATTTTTGCGAGCATGCGCCCAAGCCAACAACGCTAATTAGCTGCTCCGTGAGCTCAAGGGCCTCGGGTTTCTGCAGCAGCACTGAATCAGGTGCAACACCTACCAGATCGTCTTGTTGAGCTTGAACCAGCAGCGCCGATCCAACACACATGACCAGCAAGCATATGGCAGCCATCTTCGCTAGTGCAGCTGCAGAAGCCATATTGAAATGAAAGAATCTAGAAAGACGTGATATGTGGCTAGTGGATACGAGGAATCGATAGCTAGATGAGTGATGCGATGTGATGTAGAAACCATGCGCTATTTATAGAGAATCAAACGTTCATACATCATTATTTTCTCTAGACAGTTTAATTAAATTATGAAGCTATACATTAATACTTGATCCACCAACTACTTACATATATCGCATTTTACATCTGCCACTCTCACAAGCAAAGCCATGTGGTTGTGCTTAATAAATTTCCTGCCTGTGTTGTATTCTTACAGGCAAACAAACTTTGGCGGACTTTCCAAAGCTACGGTAGCAACACAAAGACCAAGGTCATGGTGATACAGAACCAGTGCCACTCAGGGGATACACCAAAAATTCACTATTTTCAAAACCAGTGTACATACGCTACTATACTGTATCAGATTCAAAACGTATATGGCCCTAAACAATTAGCATAGTGCCAATGTCCCGATTAATATGATTATCCTGATGGAGCCTCTCTTATCTTCAAAACTTATATGATCCTAAACAATTATCATGGTGCCAGTATCCCGATCTATGATAAAATTTATGGATTTTATCTTTTCTTCATTTCGTAGGTCGAATCTCATGGTTATGTAAAGATGATGGCCGCGAAAGGGCCTATAGCGTAGTGGTTACAAGAGCTTCAGTAGCACCTCAGGTTCTGGGTTCGACTCTCCGTGGGAGAGATTTAATTGTTTAGCAAGCCCACACAGTGAACAGCTTCCACATCCTGTGCTATCTTTCAGCCCATTTTTACCATTCCAAGTTCATGGTAAAGAATAGGTCACTTAATGCAATTTACTTGATCCCCACGTTTCGAAGGCTGGCATCATTTATAAAATTTGTCTGAAACACACTAAGAAATGGTGGCTTCGTCCGCAGCACACCAACAAAGTCAAAATTGTCTGCAACACACTACGATTTTGAAAACTCTTGTCTGTGACACACTATTACCATTTTGTAATTGTTTTCAACTTTTTTATCTCAATTCATAAGATATATTAGAATTTGAAACTTGGCGCCAATGTACATTGTTGAATTATCTATCATTAAAAAATAGAGACATATTTGTTTTCCATTGTTTACATCACGTGCTCATTGTTTTAATATTTAATTTGTCTATTAAATCATGCAAACAATCGAAAAAAATCAGGCTTCATTTTTTAATGACAGACAATGCAACAATGTGCATTGGTACTAAGTTTCAAATTCTAATGTATCTTATGAATTGAGATAAAAAAGTTGAAAACAATTGCAAAATGGTAATAGTGTGTCACAGACAAGAGTTTTCAAAATCATAGTGTGTTGTAGGCAATTTCGACTTTGTTGGTGTGCTGCAGACGAAGCCATCATTTCTTGGCGTGTCTCAGACAATTTTGCCTTTATAAAATGAGAAGTCATCTTATAATCTATTCATTCATATGCTTTGGAGTATTCTGCATTCGATTGATTAACATAAATACTCTCTATAATATGGTTAGGAGTATATATTCGAAAACATTAAATATTTATGTTATCGATGAAATATAAAAAACATACTAAGATAAGCTAGGTGGGTTTTCATTAAAAGAAGAAATGAATCAAATAGACACCATAAATTCGAGAGTAAAATGGACTCGGACCTGGATGGCTGGGTCCTGGGTGCAATACCAACATCCTCCACCACCTGACGTACTAAGATAAGCTCAGTTTCGTTATCGATGAAACATTAGTGATACTACAGTTTAAACAACAACTTTGACTATGTAGTCAAATGGGCATAAACTGAAAAGCTCAACAACAAAATATATCTAAATAACACATGCCTTCGAAAGGATTGTAGTATCCATGCACGAATCATGGAACAAAATCCGAAGGCCAAAATTTGCTTGAGAAATAGAAATAAAATAGTTAACAACAAAAATAAAAGGTCCATAAAACAATAACAAATTTGAGTAACTATGCTCATGTATGGGCCCTCTCTCGCCCGGGCCTCCAAAATATTGTGGCCCACCCTTTTATGCGTGTGTGGCACTACAGTCTCACTGAAGATTATTAATGCCGCCCTAAAAAAAGATTATTAATGCCGGCAGAAAATTCAACTTGTTATAATATTAGCAGTTGTGACAAGTTGAATCTCACATCTGACATGGCGGCCTTGTAGTTTGGTATAAGTTAATAATCTTTGATCTGAAATTTCCACTTTGTAGTTTAGGGACTTAGTTTTTAGCTATTAAATAAGTTATCTCATCTGACATGGCTAGGTAATAGTTTAGGACCTTATAAGTATGTACTAATAGTTTAACCTCTTGTTTGATATATATATGACCAGGTAGTAGGTGAGTACCTTACATGTTTGGCAGGCAGCGCTGTAGCCTGTCAAAAAAAGTACCTAGTTCTTGTTAAATGCTGAAAACGTGTTAACAAATTGCTGATGGTTTACTTTGCTATATATGCCGAGTTATTTTTGCAAGCAAATGGCAGAATGTTTAATTTCACCAGGCACTGCCGTTGACAACGGAAAAAAACCGGTACGGGAGCATTTCTTTTGTTTTTTCAACTTCTTGTCAGATAACATTGTTTCAATAATGAAATTCATCCATGTGTCCGGACTCCTGAAATTATTATAATTTCTTTCTGATGTGATGAGCTCAAAGATCAATAGGTGATGGTTGTTTGGACGGTGTAAAAGGAACTATGAAGCAAAATCAAAATACAACAGGGGTCTAATGGTTTTGAATGAATACCAAAGAAGAGACAACCTTTTCAATACGAAAAGTCTTCAATAGTCATTTGTACAACGCATATGGCAAAGGATGTAATGGATTTAAAAACCAAATAAATCACCACCCAAGGATGTAATGGATGACATGGATAGGTAACAGTTTAGGACCTTATAATTATGCACTAATCATTTAACCTCTTGTTTAATATGATCACATAGTAGGTGAGGACCTCACAAGTTTGGCAGCCAGCGCTGTAGCCTATAGAAAAATCACCTAGTTCTTGTTAAATGCTGACGATGAGTTAAGAAACTGCTGATGGGTGTATTGTGCTGTTCTGAGTTATTTTGCAAGCAAATGGCAGAATAGTCAGTTTCAGCAGGCGCCATCACATGCTGCTGACAAAAAAAAAAAAAAGAAAGAAAGGTGCTGGAGCATCTTTTTTGGCCTTTTCAACTTCTTATGCCAGACAACATTGTTTTCTATTAAAATTCATCCATGTTCCTGACTAAGATATGTAATGATGAACAAAATTTCCGATGTGATGGCCTCAGTATATAATACAAACCTTAATAGAGGTGGCGGTTGGTTGTGTTGGGTTTAGTCCCACATCGGATATTGATGATGGGGGAGCCCGACTAATAAGGTGGAGGTAACCCAACCTATTAGGCTAGTTTTTTGGGTTGAGGTTGCCCATGACCTTAGTCGTGGCTCCGGTTGGGCCTATAGCTCCGATCTGGGCTGGTGGTATGGGCTCGCAGGTATGACGAGCCTAGCCGCGCTAACAAGTGGTAGCCGAGCCATTGGTCTGAAATCTGGAATATCTATAGTGCCTCACACGGAAATCGGACCGTCGGATTGGGTCTCCCAGGCCACACGGTTATCGGGCCGTCGCAGAGGTGTCCACCCGGGTGTGAAGGGGAGATGGGGCCATCCGATATGTGATGGGGAGATTGTTGGGTTTAGTCCCACATCGGATATTGATGATGTGAGGGCCCGACTTATAAGGCTAGTCTTTTGGGTTGAGATGGCCCATGACCTTGGTCGTGGCTCCGGTTGGGCTTGTAGCCCGTTGGGACCTGGGCTGGCGGCAGGGGCTCGTGGGTATGGCGAGCCGGGCCGCGTTAACAGGTTGGACGGTGTATAAGATAACTATGAAGAAAATTAAAATGCTCCGGAGGCTTAATGGTATTACTTAAATATGAGATTTGGAATCTCCTAGGAGAAAAAAATATAGAACAAGAGATAAACCCTTTCAATACGAAAATTATTCATATACAAATCATTTTTACAAATCATCGTTACTGCCAATGATGTATTAGATTAAATATCAAGTAAATCACCACCTAAGTGGTTTCAACCATGAGATCTCCAGTTGTACAATCGATTGGATGTATAAATGCATTTGCAAATAGATCAATATCTTAACTTCTTTTACCATTTCATAGTGGCTACAACATCCGGTATGAGCTTGTACTGTTGAGCTGCAGCCACAGCTGAATAGCAATAGCGCATACCAGGTAAATAGGAATGACTAGATTGGTATTTGGTATAGGATCAACATCTAGTAAAACCATCTGAGCAAAAAGAGAAAATTCAGTTCATAAGTTTTTCCTGTAATCATGTTTATGAATTTATATATGACGATGATATTCTTGAAACATACTGTTTCACACTGATTTCATAGGATTACATGATGAACAGCACAGCTGTGGTGGCTCTGGAACCAGTTCGCCTTGAAAGCTTACTGGACCCTTTTTTTTCTTAGCATGTTTGGCATGATTTTTTTTTGTGCTTTGTTGGATTAAATCAAACCAAAAATCAAAATCCCAATTCATCTCACAAGGTGATGAGCAGCGTAGGTATCAGGGACCGGAACTCAAAGGAACAATTACTAAGAACTTTTGTTGCCAGGAGATATATAAAAATGACATAACATTGGTATAGCTTTTGCATAGGAACAGTATCATCACAAAAATGTACACAAGTTTTATGACAACCACAAGCAAAGGCGTATGTATTAAACGCTCAAGGGAATCATACACAACCAAAGATGGCTTCTGCATGCTTCAGCTTATTATTACATAACCAAAATACGTGTACACTAGCTCTATGGGCACAGAGCAGGAATACACTTGAAGAGAAGTAAACAGTGCCTCTTACCAGCTTAGGATGAGCCGGGAGAGATTATTAGCATACTTTTCCACTGAAACTTTGAAATAAAATATACAATAAGGCAGACGTGATGAGAAATATATTACATTTTACAATCCTCGCAGTCCTTGAAACATTGCTCCATAAGTTCCTTGATCATCCAAAAGCTCTTCCTGCACTGCCCCTTGCACGCCTCGACTGGCCAACATTGCCCGTCACGAACGCTCAGCATCGGCTCCGCGAGGTCAAGCGCCTCGGCCTTCAGCTTACTTTCGTAGCATCTTCCGACACATATATCATGGCACTCCTTCATCATCCAACAGCCTTTCTCACAAGACCACATGCATGACTGGCATCCGTCTGTTGTGCATGTTCTCTCACTAACGCTCAGCAGCTGCTCCGCGAGCTCAAGCTCCTCGGGCTTCTGCAGCAGCACTGAACCAGCTCTACTAGCTTCTAGCTGCTCCAATCCATAAAACAGGACCAGCATGCATATGGCCGCAATCTTCACAAGTGAAGATGCAGAAGCCATTGCAATAAAGGAACTTGAAACAATCTAAAGAGAAGTGTTATGTGCCGATCCAGTGGATAGCAGGCTCTGATTGCTAGATGCGAAGTGCTATTTGAAGTGTAGAAGCTTGGCCCTATTTATAGAGAGCAAAAGGCTAGTCATATGTAGGATAAGGATGAACCTTTATGCAATAAACTACGCATGAGTCAAAAAACTAAGGCTTGATCCACCGACTATACAAGCATAAAAGGTTATATTAAGCTACATATACCTGTCGCTGTCAGATGCATCGACAAAAAAATGGTCATACAAATTCAATTTCCTGCTCTCTCTCTCTGTCTGTCTGTCTGTCTGTCTGTCTGATTTACTAGATACAATAAGGTCACAAGAGCTGGGAGAGATTTTGTTTTCCTACTTCCCATAAAAAAACCTGTGAATAGATTTTGTTTTCCTACTTCCTACTTCCCATGGCGCGTCGGTGGCATAATTTTGATGGGAAGTAGGAAAACAAAAATGGTTCCTACCAGCTCTGGTTAAGCTGGGAGAGATTTTATTACCGTTAATTATTGATCTGGAACAAACGACACAAAATAACAGAGATCGACGCACCCGTGATGATAATAATATATAGCTCAAGGCATCATCTCGCACCGGTCTTGCCTAACACAACGATCAAAGCAACTTTTCGAGCCAACAGGATGTGGAAGCACATCTGGTTACATGCTACCTTGCATATTACACATTTTTGCGAGCATGCTCCCAAGCCACCAACGCTTAGCTGCTCTGTGAGCTCAAGTGCCTCGGGTTCCTGCAGCAACACTGAATCAACTGCAACATCTTCCATGTAATCCTGTTGAGCACGGGCCAATGGACGGGCCTGAGCATGGACCAGCAGCATCGATCCAACACACAGGACCAGCATGTATATGGTAGGCATCTTGGCCAGTGCAGTTGCAGAAGTCATTGAAAAAGGCACTTGAAATGAAACAATCTAAAAAGAAGTTATATGCGCCTAGTGGATATGAGGGATTGATAGCTACATGTGTGATGCAATGTGATGTAGAAACCATGCGCTATTTATAGATGGCCAAACGTTCATACATCATAACTTCTCGAGACCTTTCTACAATGTAAATTATGGAGTATAAGGCCTCCTTTGGATTGAAGGAAAAACACAGGATTTTTTGGAGGATTTGAGTTCCAAAGGAATTTTTCCTATAGCTCATTTGGTTCAAAGGAAAGGGAATGAAAAATTCCATAGGATTGCGTTCGTACAAGCCCATTTCACATTTCACAGGCAAACTAGCAAAAGGTCTTACCTCTTGGGAAACTTTCCTGGCGCGAAACAGAGCGCTCGCGCGCGTCCTTTGATCCCGTTCGCGCAAGTTTTTGTGTTTCGCTGTAGTTCTGGAGAAGGGAAAGGAGTAAAACAAATCGATGGAGGCACTCTCTCCGCCGTTGCGCACCCTCTGCAGCGCCGTGCTCCGTTAGTCCAGGGCGCCGCTCTTCCTCCGCAACCAATCTGCGACGGCGGCGTCGCAGCCTCGCAGGTCCTATGCGGCTTCCGTCGCGGCGACCCAAGCCAGAGCAGGTGAAGCGCGACGGCGGCGGCTCAAAGTGTCGCGGCGCGCATCAACAGCCCCGTCGCCAGGCTCAGCGCCCCGAGCCTGCGTTTCTTCTTCGCCAGCATCTCAAGCCGCGTTCTCTGCTCCTTCGCAATTCATCTGCATCTTTTTTTGACACGCAATCCATCTGCATCGCCACCACACAAACACACGCGTGCAAATTTGCCTTAACATGTCTTGCTTGCTGCTGCTGCATGCAGGCGTGCTCCTCCATCGCCATCCTATGCTAGTTTCAGACTTCAAACTCTAAAAATATTTTAAACTTCAGAATTCCTGTGCTCTTCCCTATTGTGTAGCCAAACAAATCTTCTACCAGATTCCTATGGTTTTGGAATCCATAGGATTGGAGAGTATATGCATCTCGATATATTCCTGCATTTTTCCTATTCTTGCGTTTTTCCTATCCTGCATTCTAAAGGAAGCCTTAATTAAGCCATATAAATTAGAGAATTTTTACAATAGACCCAAATAGATGCACACCGTCCATTTTCTTCATCCAATGATCCAGATCTTCATCATGCTACATGTTTGATCCACCAATATCATGATATCACTATGTGATACGATATGTATCATATATGTATTATTAAAAAAAGTTACCTAAACTAGACACACATTACGATATTACATATTTAGATGGATGGTCAGATTTTGTCTATGATACCTTTTACCCAGCAGTATCAGTATCTTCAGTTGATGCACCAAAGATTCGCTATTTTCAAAACCAGTGTACGTACGCCACTAACGTGCCAGATTCAAAACGTATATGGTCCTAAACAATTAGCATAGTGCTAATCTCCCGATCTACGATCAGCCTGATGCAGTCTCTCTTATCTTCAAAACATACATGGTCCTAAACAATCAGCATGGTGCCAGTGTCCCAATCTGTGATTAACTTTATGGAGTCTCTCTCTTATCTTCAGTCTCGTAGAATCTCATGGTTATTATGTAAAAGATGATGGCCTGGCGATAGCATCTGCAAGCAAGGACGGACCCCAGGTGAGACCATCCTGGGCTCTGCACCCCCTTGCGTTTGACAAAAACTCAAGACCCGGGCATCCCATCCTAATCCCCATTCAGCCTTGCAAGATAATAGCCTATGTGAGAGGCGAATCAAAGGCCTCTTGGCGTGCTCGACCGCGTGAATATTTAAGTAAAACTATTGGTACTTCATGTCAAAAAGCTTAGTGTGGTCCATTGGTAGCTGTGGCTAGGTTTATAGTTTGATTCCCGTCTTTGCACCAGCTATTTTAAGCATTTTTTTTCTCTAAATAACTGTTGCATACGAGATATTGGGCCAAACACTACCGAATGTGGCCCATGTAACATGCAACATACAACAGGCCAGGGATTCAGGCCGAGAAACCGTCGAAAGCGACCCAAGGCGAAATATGAACCAAGAAGAAAATGGGCCGCCAGAAAAAAGGCCCATAGCGGTAGATGGGATGCCGCAAACCACCGGAGTTCCTATAAATAGCGCACTACAGGGTAGCGCACTTGAAGATTCGTGCGCAATGAGAATCTGCCGGAGGCGACTGTTGGAGCTGATGGTGTATGCGGGAGTCGGGGGAATGAAACCATGAAGCATGGGACACTTGTCTTTTATTCGGTTGGAAGCAGGGGAATGAAACCATGAAGCATGGGACACTTGTCTTTTATTCGGTTGGAAGAGACGGGTGTCACACCCCAAAACTTCTATTTTGGGATGTGAAGCCTTTTTCTTTAGTTTTTAAAGCTTTTGTTGAAAATCAAATGAATTTGGTTTATGCAATGAAAAATGAATTTATAAAATTACAGAATAGGTTAAGGATTTTTATGGTTGGATATATCCTTGTCCAATTTTCACAATTGTCATCACCATTGTTCATCCCGCATCGCTCTATTTCATCTTCTTGTCATCCTCCAGATCAAGAAACCGTCTACATTCATTGTATCTACCACGTGCAGTCAAAAGGAAAGAAATTGAGCATTAAACGTCGAATTAATGCATTTCCTTTATTTCCCTCTCTTTCCTTCCTTTCTCCCACCAACCCCATGTCTCCCTACAAGTACCAGCACCTCCCCACGTCCTCCCCACACCCACAAACCCTCCCCATGCCGCCAGGCTGCCGCCGCTACTGCCTGCCCTCGCGTCCAGCAACACAGCCGCCAATTGACATCGACGTTCCCGGCGATCCAGCCATCCAAACGCCGCCAAATTTCACCAGCATGTGCGCCATGAAGTCCTCTACAACATATCCAAAGATCGCGTCAAGATCTGATACAGGTCGACGGGGATCTAATTCGCAATGTCGACTGCTCGCTGTTCTGGATCTATCCTGCGCGCCTGATGGTAATTCAATCCGTGATTCATCCAATCCCCTTGGCCTTTTTGATATCTAATTGATACCTAAATGTGTTCCAGCAAGTATACTACTAGTTCCCCAAAGGATTCCCCTAGATCTTGCGTGAAACGTCCAGGAACGCCATGCGACTCTCAGCTGTTACAGAACGACCTCATCACGATCCGACCAATCGATCTCCTTTTCAGGTGAGCCCATGGACAAATCATCATGTCTCTGTCGTGTTCCACACCCTTAGACACATTACTGTGAAATACTTGTCCCGAAAGGTGCAGCCAATCAACGGGAACGCGCACGTCTTTGCCTTGTATGTGCACAGCCCGTCCTGTACAGTTTTCAGAACAACCATGTTTCATGAATTGCTTATATCTTTTTATCCGTAGCTCCGATTTAGGCGATTCTTGCGCCTAAATCTTCATCTCTTTGTAATCTATCCAACCATAGTGTTTTTATGATGTTCTTTATCTGTTTGGTGTACTGTATTTATTTGTTTGTGCCTTTTCTTTTATCGATAGTTTAATCGAATGAACGATGACGTGGAGAAGCGGTACGAGGATATGAAGACCAAGAGTAAAAGAGCACTGAGCAGCATTATATGAGAAGGCAAGTGTCCTTGACGCATGTTGATCCTATTTCTTTCTCCCTCTAGTTTAGTCATGCATTGCGTTTAATATGAAACCTATGTATCATTATCCTGTTCCTTACTATTTCCTTGTCGCCTGGTTGTGGTAGATGATAGTGGTGTCATGGGTAGATTCATGCTTAGCCTTGCTGTATGTTTGGGATGGGAGTCCTTAATTTTGACTAATGTTCTATGCAACCTAATTGGGAATGGTAATGGTTAGAAACATGGTGATTAGGAATCTAGGCAGGACGGTTGGTTTGGTATGGTGCCGGCGTGCACGAGACTATGGTATGTGCTAGTTTCCTGCTTAGATTCTAAGGACCGGTTCATGGAGCATGTAACCCGGCATATCCGCGCCATCACAAGACTGCGATGGGAGCAGCTTGGCCAATTAATTAGATGTCTCCTTATTCTGTGTGCACCATCCGGTGGTCTAGTGGCGCAAGAGGGGGCTTCTGCAGCGGAGGTAAAATGGACTCCATATGCTGTTAGCGGTGGAACCTTAGCGGGTGCATACAGGATTTGGAAGCGCTTTGTAAAGGCCTCGTAGTGATCTCCTGGCCGCACACCATAGGAAGTGTGCAGTGGCATAATGGAGGTTTTAGTCACCGACGGGTGATGAAATCACGACTTGTGGGTAAAGTGGTGCAACCTCTGCAGAGTGTAAAACTTTCTTGACAGCCGTGCTCACGGTCACGAGCAAGCCTGGACTTATTCATGATTAGTTGGTGGTGGTTTGGTTGGTTGGTAGCCGGGTGGTGGGAACCCGATGAGTTGGTAGCCAGGTGGTGGGAACCTGGTGAGCGGTTGTATGTTGGTCTTGGAGGGTGGTCATCACACTTAGTAATATAGGTGCTTTATGTCTTAGTTATAGTTGCTTTTCTGCTATTGACCTATATTAGCCTTTCTTTCATATAAGCCTGCATGTCATACTTTCCTACACTTGCGGAGTACGGCATGTACTCACGCTTGCTTTTTCCTCCACAATTATCAAATGTTGCTCAGTGGGGAAGCCAAAGACTACAATGAAGACGACGCACAGGAGGTCACGTTGCCGCCAGTCGATTGCCTGTGGAACGCCCTGGAGTTTCTTCTTCTTCCGCTGCTGTGTTTAGAACTCTGGTTTGTTTTTATTTAAGTTGTTTTATTCGTTATAGAACTGTATCACTATTTTGTCGCTACATGTATGATAAAACAGATCCTGGCATACATGTAGAATGCATTCGATTTATGTATATAAAAATCGGGTGTGACAACGGGTGGGATTCTTTTCCAGTTTCAAACTTCAAATGGATTTTTCTCCTGAAACATAAATCCATTTTTGAATCTATTTGAAACATTGTGTTTATTATAATTAATGCTATAGAATGAGATGCATTATGCATATATTTTTCTTTTTTTAATTTTTTCAACATTTTTCAAGTTAACTTTTTCAACAAATGTAGATAAAATGTTCGGCTAGCATTCCAAAAATGTGGAATTTAATATTAAAAACTATTTTATCTCCTCTTTTGAAATGTTAAAGGTTTTAGCATATTGTTTCAGCTTTTCTGACATTTTGATTATTCATTTTCAACAATTAAAAAATGTTGAACTAGTGTCTCAAAATTGTTGAAATGTATTTTGAAAAATGTGGGATCTAATCAACTAAAATGTTTATTGTGTATGAAAATACAAAATCTATAAATTTCGAAAGGATGTCTATTCCTAACATGTGTACATAAACTAAACTAGAAAGTTTAAAAAAAAAAACTCACATGAGCGATTTTTTTTTTGAGTTGTCACATGAGCGATTGGGGTGGTGCTTCCACAAGGTTGTTGGGGGATACTTCCATTTCGTGCTGCTCTCACACGAGGCATTGCTCGGCGTAGGAATTTTTTTTTAAATAATATTTTTTTTCGAAGAATTACAGAAATAATACCAAAAGTGAAGAAATTACAGAAATAATACCAAGTCGTGCGTTGGTCACACGAAAATCAAGAAGTAGTACGTTGGGCACACGAAAATAGGGTAGTCGTGCAACGAACGCACGAAAATAGGATAATAGTACGTTGGTCGCACGACTACTAGTTTTCGTGTGTTGAACGCACGAAAATACGCTGTATGTGTCAACAGAAGGCCTGTATGCCATTATTTCGCGTGTTGGGCGTGCTAAGAAGGTAATCGTGTGTTCAAGATACGAAAACTAAGGTTTCGTGTGTTCAGCTCACGAAATTAAAGTAATAGTATGTTCAACGTACTATTACTCTTAAAATAATTTTTTAGCACATGCATTTTTGGTTTCCCATATGTTTTGCATAGAAAGGCAATATTATGTGGTTTCCAAGGTTTTGGTACGTGAGTATAGTCTTTTCTGCCTTGTTGATGAATTAAATCATGTGAAATGAACAATTGATTGTGTTGTCTACGAGTAAGGAAATAGGACCCGACTTCATTATGTGAAGTACAGTGAAATAGAAGCACATAGGTGATAAATTGCAATGGCATGTTCGGTACACATAACGACTAACTTATTTGTGCACCGTATTAATCCTGACATGCCTTAGGGAATTGAAAATGCAACATTGAACGAGGCCGTAGCCATGCTTTAATGCGAAATCTAGTCCCATGGACTGTAGTTGGACTCTCCCCCAGATTGGGAGTAGCCATAGTCATTGTTCCCACCGTAGTAACTTGGTGGTTGTGGTGGTGGAGCTTGTGGTGGTGGGTTGATTGGACCTGACTTGTGGTGGGGGCATCTGCAGTATGAATCAAGGCAAAAGGTGTCAGGGCCAGCAATGCTGATGACGAGCTCTTGGCTTTGATGTGGAGTTGCTGTTTGTAGTTCTTGCTCTAGGTCGAATATGCGGTTTTGTAGGTAGCTAATGTACTCCCTTGTTGCGCTAATAGGCATAGGATCCACCCACTGCGTGAAGCCACAATTGCTTTCGTCCTCATTATTCTGTAAAAAGAAGGTTTGCAAATGTTGCTGAATAGAACTGAGGAAGTTTAAAGATGAGACTCACAGACGGATGTGAACAAGGAAGAATGAAAACTCACTTCTCCATTTGGGCATCTGAAGAAGTGGCGACCACCCTCGCATTGGCCGTCGAACATTTGGACGACGTAGTCTATCTTGTGGCAACATTTTGGCCATGTGAACTTGCTGTTGTCATACTCTCTAAGTGGATTGACAATAGAGTCGAACTCATCTTTTGACTCTAAAGGGAACGCCTGAACAGGTGGATCATATGTGCAGGGTCCTCTCTGTCCATCCCAAACCCACTCTTGTGGTGCTTTGGAACTCCCCGCTCTCCCTCCTCTCCTGCCTCATCCCCCTCTGTTGGCCATGGATGAGTGTGTGGATGAGTGTGTGGATGGACGATGGGAGTGGTTCTATTTATTGAAGGAAAGAAGCAATTGTGTCCACAATTTTTGAGTGTGTGAGATGACAACACCAGTGACCAGGTGTAGTGAGAGAGGAGGCGTGCAGTCATTTACTGTAGTGAGATGACAACACCAGTGATCGGTCAGTGCTGTGGGTACAGGTGTGGGCACAAGTGTTGGTACACATGCAGTCACATTGATGCTCCTTGGATGCCCTGGCTGGTCCTCTGAAAAGGGCGGCCCTAGCTTGAAATGTGTGGGCATCCCCTACCTCCTGTACCAACGATTAATTGATGGGCAGAGGAGACATGCATGCAGTGAAGCATGCATGGAAAAAGGGAAAGGCATTGATGCAGTGACAGTGATGCAGTGATTGTGGACCTGCCATTATTGGTGACAGCGATGCAGTGACAGTGATGCAGTGATAGGGATACAGTGATGCATTGGTGGACCTGGCATTATTGGTGATAGCGATGCAGTGGCAGTGATGCAGTGACAGGGATACAGTGATGCATTGATGCACTCAGCCATTATTGGTCCTTGGATGCTCTGCCTCTTCTGCAAAGTGTGACCCTGTATTAGTGCAGTCATGCATTATTTCGTGTTATGCTTTTGAGGGCTGTGGACGTGACTAAAGGAGGCTGAGAGATAAGGGAATCCAATGCATAAGATTTATTTGATGGGAGTTACAACGTCACATGCCATACAGTTACGATGGGACAACAATTTAGGATACAACATTTATTTCTCAGTGGCGCGACGACGGAGCCGGGCATCACGACGTGAATCAAGTTCCTCCTCAGTCATCTTAAGTCCTATTTCACGTTCTGGGAGAGACTGCATCGTCGTACGACGCGCCCTTTCTCTCCTTACGTATTCATCCTTCCTCATTTCGTAGTCCGCATCCTTTTCTATGACGATGACAGGCGTATCGGTGTATGGCCCCCGTGTTTTGTCGATCCATTCTTCAAACTCACACTTGATAAACAAAAATTTCATTACCATCTCTGATGGAGGTAAACAGGGGATATATTGAAGATGATGGAAGAACCTCCTACGTTGATATGTTGAAAATTTTTATTAACAACTGAGCGACATACCTCATCCATTGGTTTCGGACAATGGAAGAACCTCCTGCCTTGATATGTTGAAAACTTGGCTCGCTCTCCACACTCACACCATGGGCGGTCTTCCCAGTCCGGCACCACAACAGAGTTCTGATTTTCGGAAGACGCCATTATTGGTGTGTTGGAGACATGCCTGTGGTGTCCTTATATAGTGAGCAAACGCATTGGATCCTCCGACAATGATATTTGTTTCGACATAAACAAATACTGTGGTGGTTTAGAAGTAATATGCATGTTATAATAATTTTCGGGACATTATTTGGATTATAGATATGGGTGAGTGATGTTAATACAACTCGTTCGTGTAATACAATGGACACACGTGACTTAATCAACTGGTGACATCATCTTTTCATCATGCTTAGCATATAGGCTAGGAGCGGTCCTTTAAATAATGCAAAGATGCTACTAATTGGCTAAGTGCTGATCGTCGCGCATCAGTATGGAGTGCATAAGTTATTGATAAATAGATGCAGAAGTCATGCTTAAGTTCCGAATATTACAATAACGATACAAATGTCCTAGTGCTGAAGTTCTCAACCCTAACCCCTGCCCTGACCGTGACCCCTGCCTCTCCCACGCTTCCGCCTGCGTGCGGAAGGTGGGACCTGTTCGTTTGCCTGTGTACCCTGAGGATGGTCGTATGCCGACGGAGTGTAATAATCTGGTGGGCCTCGCTCGCGTCTGGGGAGCTGCCGAACCTCTGCCTGCGTGTCCTGAGTGAACAGAGGAGCCCCGTAGTGCTGGGTGATCACGTCTGCATGACTGTCCGTGTCCTGAAACATGGACCCGCTAGACATTGGTGACGCACGTGACATATGTCCGCCACTGCCATCAAAATGGGTCATCCCTGCATTTTAGCATGTACAAATCATTAGCCATTTTAGTGTTAAAGGAATTCATTGGTTATTTAAAAAAAAATGACATACCAGGCATAGGTCTAAGTGTAGGACCATGCCAACCGGACCCTCCTGCTTCGTCTGGGTGTGGAGGTGGTGGTGTGGTGTAGAACTGGCCACCGTAAACGTGCTCTGCGGGGGTACCTGATGGGGCTCGCGGGGGTCTCTGAGACGACGCAGAAGAGCCACGAGCCGCAGCATCCACCTGGCGGCAAGAAGCAAGCTCTACAATACGCCGGCCCTTCGCGGCCAGACGTGAGAACGTAGCTGTGATCTCCTCAAGCGATATCCCACAACCTGGCTGCTGGCTCTCTCGGAGGCGGGATGTCATTCTATCCGCCTCTGAATATATCTCCCTCCCCAAGTCAGTCTGCAATGCAACACACTATTAAGTATACGTGATTATAGTAAATAACAATTGAAAGTCATAGAAGAATGTCACGTACCGCCATGTGCAAGGCCATTCCAACATGGCCTGGGTAAAGTGCATCGGAACTAGCTACTAGCTGTCGTGGCGGGTCCTGCACGCGGATAAGACGAGTGCGAGTCCGTGCACAGTACCATTGCAGGTACTGCTGGTAGTAGCTGGGATCATAAGGTGCCTGCTCATCGATGACATCAGTGGTTGCCTGCGCCCACTCCTCCACCCAACGTGACATCCTACTGGTCAGGTCTGCCTGGCTCTTCGCTGGGCCCTTTCTCGTGTACCTGCAAATGCATACCAAATTTATTTAGATTCGAGTAATGCATTAAAAGAAAAGCTACTTCAAATAAATGTGCGTTACTTTAATTAATTTATAAAACTCACGTGTGAACACTTGCTGGTAGAATGTCTCCTAAAGGAACCGGGATCTGCTGCCGACGACCAAACTGCCTCATCACTCGATGTACTGTGTAGTCCTCCACAAACGCATCAAACACCAGCTTCTTTCGGGTCATCCAAAACGCAGAGTCTCGGTAGCACAACTCTGAGATACCACGGAAGGAGGCTCGTGCGTGCACCAAGTCCGGCCTATAAGGCTCCCAAACAACTAACTCTGGGCGAAGGTGGTCGAACTGCTCTGTGAAAAACTCATACACAGATCGAACCTGCAAGGCTGCCCATTGGGGCTGGAAGTATGACATCACGTTAATAAGAAATAGTAAGTAGGTGCGCACCCGACGACGTGTCCAAAGAGATCCCATGGTAGGCCTATCTATAGCGTCTCACCATACATGTCGTCCGTGTAGTCTATCGGGCTCACGAATGGCCGTCCAATCTGGAATCGCTCGAAGGACCACAGTTGCAGCAGTAGAGGCATACCTGTTTACTTTGATGTCCTTTGTTTCTTGACACAACCATCACAAAGGGCATGATAGGTGGCACAAAGAACAGCCGATCCCCAAGACACTTGGGGAACATCTCCATCTTCTGCGTCAGCAATAGCCCGTGCATATGATATGAAACGGGCATCTACAGTGTCGCCGTGGGTCGACGTGAACATCACCCAACCAAACAACCAGAGCAAGTAAGCCTCCAGGTGTCGGGAAACCTGGTAGTCGGTAGGTTCAGGAACCATGTTCTCAACCTGCATTAAAGAAAGTAATTGTTATTACGACATCATGACTAGTAACATAGTAAATTGAAACAGAAAATCACTTACCGTGAACTGTTGCAGCCACTGTCGCTTTGGGCCATGCCGCAGACCCTCTGGAATAGCAAACACTGCATCGGGCACGACTCCCTCAAACCTCACGCTAAGATCCTGCTGCCACCCAACAGGCATGACTAAGGGCCCGATGACCTCACCAGAAATGGGTAACCCTGTCAGCATTGCCACGTCCTGCAACGTGACTGCCATCTCCCCGAACGGAAAGTGAAACGTGTGGGTCTCTGGCCTCCATCGGTCCACCAAAGCGGACAGAAGCGAACGGTCAAACGGGAAGCGTCGAGACCGCTCCACGTGACCCTCCCCGACAACGGCGTCGTCCTGGTCGTCATCTGTAGCCTGAATCATTCGAGCGAGAGGAAGCAACCCAGCGCGAGACAACCTGCAAAACCACCTTGGTCATTAGTACCCAACATACATAAAACATTGAAGGTCCAAAAAAAACCAAAAACAGTGTGTAACCTGGAAAACCACCGAGGGTCAAGTCTCCAAGCCTTAGCTGGTGTGTGGGCTATCAGAACAGCAAGTGAATTAGCGCCACTCATGGTAACCTGGTACGCACGGTGTCGCTGGTCCAAAGACGGGTTCAAAAGTTGGTCAGGCGGGTCCATCCCTATAAGACATTAAGAGATTTTACAATCTCAAGTAAGTACAAGAAATCATGCAACTAAAAATTATGTAAACAACCTTACTAAGGCAACTCATATTACACACAGTTATTCAACAATTTTATACATAAATAAGTTTTACATTTTAATTAAAGGTACACATGACTCGAATTCGCATACACCATTCTAATTATGACAATTATACAACATATCCATCATACGCATGTGGTTGTTGTGCTCCGCGACGTGTAGCACTTGAAGGTCCAGCTTCACCACCTTTAGTCTGCGGGCAATACTTTGCCTTGTGACCATATTCATCGCATTCTATGCACCTCCTAATAGGCCCTCCAACCTCAGATTCATCCATGTCATTGCGTATACACCTAGTCTGGGGACGGCCACCTTTGCCATGAGGATGCCTAAGTAAATTCATATCAGGCAGACAAATCACGGAATCTCTATCATAATCTGTGAAGTCAAACTGTGAGGTAAATCCATAGAACTCCCCAGTCCAAGTCTCCACCATGTTTTCCTTTAAGTAATATGGTGACACATATAACGCGGTCTGCACACGAACCTGTGATATGGCTGCAAGAACATAAGAACATGGAATGTGTTGCAGCTTCGGCTTGTTGCAAGTGCATTCACACCATCCATTAAATTCCTGTCCTAAATTCACCTCCTGAGTCACAACTCTTGTCTCGCTTCCCACACCCCCTTTCAATCTCAAGGTTATCTCGAAACGATGCTCACGTACACCCATGCTACGGACCATGTGTTGTACTGACTTCTCGTTCTTTTTATCCAAGTGCTTCATCATAAATGAACAATATGGCGTATTCACGTTCAAGCTCTGAATAACAGCAGCCGCGTGCCTCTTTTGGTAGTACTGAATGAGACCATGCAATATGCCCTCAACTATTCCCACCAGAGGCAATCCACGGAACCCTCTAATCACCCAGTTGTATACCTCAGCATTGTTTGTAGTCATTATGTCATACCTACAGAAAGAGGCAGGGCCAATAAGTTCTAATATATACAATTACATACTACATCCTAAGAACAAATGTACGCACATAACCAATAGCCATTAACACAAACCTTGCACCGCCAGTGTCATACAGCTTTGCCCATTTCTCCTTTGGTTCAGCTTCGATCCAGTGTGAGAAACACTTGATGCGCCTTCCTGACCTTCTTCTAACACCAGGAGGGTCCAATCCTTCTCCAAGAGGTGGCAATGGTTCTGGTAACGGATCATCAGGTGTTCCTGGTTTCTTATTTTGCTCTCCGACGTGAGACCTTGTGCTCCTATCAAGATGCTCCCAAAGAGCGTCAAACTTCCGCTTTTGGTTCTGGCTGCACAACCTCTTGAACATGTCCATCAATGCCTTGTTCTTAAATTGCTTATAGAAATTAGCACCCATATGACGCATGCACCACCTGCTCTGCAAGTCAGGCCATGGATACGGCTCATCCGGCTCCTCTTGCAATGTCTTGATGGCAGATAAGATCCCAGCTTGACGGTCATGTATGATGCAAACATTAGGTCGATCACGAACAACTCCAGCTTTTAGGTGCCTGAAAAACCAAAGCCAGCTTGCCTTGCTCTCTCCCTCAACAAACGCAAATGCCAAAGGAAGTATCTGGTTGTTCCCATCAACTCCTATTGCGGTCAATATTTGACCTTTGTACTTGCCAGTCAAGAACGTGCCATCCACGCAAAGCACAGGGCGACAATGCTGGAATGACCGAATACACTGACCCAAAGAAAAAAAGGCACGCCGGAATATCCTTGGTTGATCATCAGCGAACTCAGTTTCCTTGAATGCAATGTATGTCCCAGGATTTCTTGCCTTCAGAATTTCAAGCACACGAGATAGATTGCAGTATGAAGCCTCATAAGTGCCCCATCGTTTCTCTAAGGCCTTCTGCTTTGCCCTCCAAGCCTTTTGGTAACTAATCTCATACTTGAATCGACGTACGATGGACCGTTGGATGTACGAACATTCTGTGTCTCTCTTCTGGATAATCTCGTAGAACAATTCATTTGCTACTAGGGAAGCCGTGAGGTTACGGTGCTTTCGACCAACATTTTCCAATGTGCAACTGTGTTGGACAACTCTAGAGGCCACCCAGTGTGTCTCGTGCTTCGGCTTGTATGCATGAACATAAAAATTGCATCCATCATTTCTGCACTTCACGCTGTACTTAACTGGGCTAGAGTTCACAACATACACCTCTCTAAGTGATGTCACTGCCCAACGCGCCACGGCGTCTTTCAGTTCAGAACGATTAGGGAATACCTGATTCAATTGAATCATACTTGACCCATACTCCCAACGAGAACCATGGTTCTCCATAACTTCCATCGTTGCTTTATCTTGCCTGTTCCATTCATCTGGGATGGGATTGTTCGACCAATTATCATCGTCATCATCCTCATCGTCATCATCGCCGTCATTGCCAGAATTAGCTAACACATATTCCTCATGCATTGCATTACGATCCACGTTCTCAAGCTCTTCAACAATTGCTTCATTATGCTCACCCTCGTCGGCCTGCCCCTCCGCCTCCTCAGCAATACCCATGTGCCTATGCTCAACAACCTCAACCTCCTGCCTAACTTCCCCCTCCGCCCTCGCAATTTCATCATTGCGACTATCATGTCCGATATCTAATGTTGCACTGCTATGCGACACTACAGAATCCTCATCATACAATTCTCTCGGACATGC
The DNA here is from genome assembly GCA_007726485.1 of Eragrostis curvula. Lineage (NCBI taxonomy): Eukaryota > Viridiplantae > Streptophyta > Magnoliopsida > Poales > Poaceae > Eragrostis > Eragrostis curvula. The sequence continues at coordinate 66,978 of RWGY01000287.1, read as the reverse complement.
TTGCACTAGCAAAATGAAAGAAGCTTGTCGTTTCCGACACCAATTTAGCCAACTCAACCACTTCTCCGTCCGACGAACTTCCTTCAGCTCCCAAAAAATTGGATTTCTACTACGACTCCACAAACATTGCACCTTAACAGAATAAACTGTCGGGTCTAATTGCATAAATCGGGTCAACCAAGTCCGCATCTCTATCATCCTTGTGCCATCAGGGTTAGGGTGTTCAACATCGACAAAAGGAAAATTTCTCAAATCAACACCATATGGGCCCTGTCTGATTTCCCCACTGCCGTAGTAAATTCTAAGACTTGTCATATTAAATGGGAATGCAACCTAACAAATCAAAGATCCGCTATTAATTAATCATTTCAGCATACATAGCCCTCTAAATACTATACATTTTCGATGACTAATTTGAATGTCACTAAACAATTCTTAAATTTTAAATAGACATCATTTGTTCATAAATATCTAATCTCCTTTTGCATTAACAACATTTCTTGATCCAATACTACCTTAGTACACATCAAAACTACCTATTTCCTGAAAATTTGGATGACTAAATTATACACATCAATACTACCTAACTTTCTATAAATCAATACTACCTATATTTTCAAAATTTAGATGACTAATTTGAATTTCACTAATATCTATTATCTTCATAAGAGGAAACTAATTTATCTTAATCTACAAACACCATGTATTCAGGAGCACAAAGTAGTTGCATAAATAAATAAAATAACACAAACTAGTTACATTTAAAAAAAAAGGGCCTCCTTCTACCTTGCGCCGGCAGGAGGCCGGCAGCAGCCCGCAGGTCGCCGCGCCCTCCCTCCCTTCTGCTCGCGCACACGGGGCCGCCCGCCGGAGGACGACCCGCCCGCCGCTGCCTCGCCGGGCCGCGCCGGGGCGCCGGATCACGCCGCCGCCGCGCCTCCTCCCACTGCAGCCCGCCGCGCCTCCGATTAGCCGCCGCGCCGCGCCCCTCCCCGCCACCAATCCCGCAGCCCCGCCTCCAATCGCCGCCGCCGCGCCTCCAATCGCCCAGTCGAGCTGCCTCCGCCGCGGATTGAACCGGATTGATGAGAGTGAGAGAGAGAACAGAGCAGCCCGTGAGAGAACAGAGCTGTTGTCGTGCAACGGTCGCACGACAAAAGAGAAGTCGTGCGACCAACACACGACTACTCTGCCTCCACAGTACCGGCAGGAATCTTCGCGCGACAGTCACTCGAAAAGGTGTAGTCGTGCGCCAAAGACACGACTACTGCGTATCCGGCTTATTTTCGTACGTCCAACGCACGACTATCGGTATTTCGTATGTTAAACGCCCGAAAACTTAATGTTCGTGCGACCAACGAACGACTACACTATTTTCGTGTAACCAATGCACGACTGAGTAATATTTTTGAAATTTCTCAATTTCCGATTTTATTTATGTAATTCTCAGGAACAAAAATATTATTTTAAAAAAAAATTCCTCGGCGTAGCGCGGGCTGCAAATAGGCTGTCCCATGAACTATATATGCGTCGGGCAACCATGCAGTCCACACCACCTAAAATGCTGAGGAGCGCGGTAGGATTTCTTCAGTTGAAGACAAGAGTATTAGATTCCCTAATTTAAAGAGAAAATGCATTATCACTTGAGAAAATAGTTTTCCTTAGGCTAACAGTCTAACTCCATTGTAGCCGCCTTGCACGAATCTCAGCAAAATAAAATACACTCAGTCAACCCAAATTCCAGGTAAGGGCATCGTAGTAGGCTTGTAGCCAAAACTGACACAGTGACATTGACCAAGCGCCCATGGAGCATGGCACATTTACCTTTTTGAAGAGAATGTCTTTATAATTGTAATGCGGAACAAATAACTATTTTACTTGAAATGCAAGATAAGAAGCACTACCTTTTCTAAAGAAAATTGATTCGATAACCAAACAAAAAATCAAAAGAACATCATTTACTGGATTTTTTAACGCATAAACTTGCTTGTTCCAGAAAATACTTATTCCATCTTCCTAAATAATTTATTTCATGAATACAACTTATTTTTTCCAGCTTCCTTTGCTAATAAAGGGAGAGGACAAATACATACACGCAAAACACCTTCATGCCTCATAAATTATTTATTTCACACATAAAATTAATTGTTTTGGCTTGCTAAATAATTTATTTCACAAATACAATTTATATGTTCCAACATCCTAAATAATTTGATCCACCAATATAATCAATTTGTTTGACCTTTGCAAACAATTTGTTTCACACGACATCTAATAAAAGTATGCTATTGGACACTTTGAGAAGAAAATATTCACAAGCAGTTATGTTTGTGCCCGTGGAACAGTATAACTTCACGGTCAGAGCAAAATCCACAGCACTTCAAAGGAAAGGTAAATGGGCCGTGCTAACGGGAACGCTGCACTATTTGGGCCGTGAGTGAATACACGCTTTTCAGGTGAAGACTGGACTTTGCTAAAAAAAAAAGGTGACGACTGGACTGGCCCATCCGCGTTGCTCTGTTTCAATCCGAGTCCAACAGAGGTCCAAGCTTTGTCGCTGGCCCACCCGAGTCACACCAGGTTCCGACACGACGTGGAGACTGCCCTACACAACCGTGGTTGACTCGCAGTCGGTGTGGCATAGCAAACCGAGTCGGCATGGACGTACGTAGCTTCTCTCCCTCGCGCCCTATATAAGGCAGCCACGACGAACAGAGGTGGCATCTTGATCGACTCGTCGTCCATTGCATCAAGGAGAGCAGCAAACCCTCCCATCAGCTATCGATCGACGCGAAGCTCTTGATCCGATGTCCTCCAGGAACGCCGCCGGCGCCCAGGCCATGTTCAGGCACCCGCCTCCGCTGTCGCGCGCCGGCGCACCGCCCATGTTCCCTTATCCGCCGCCGCCGCCGCCACTGCCGCACGGCGCCGTCCCGTTCGTTCCGCCGGTCGGCCGGTTCCCTCCGCCGCCGCCGCGAGGCGCCGTCCCGTACTACGGCGGCGCCGTCCGCCCCCTGCCGCCGGCCGCGGCGATGAACGTTGAGATGCGGTCCGTCACGGCGGCGAACTTCGCGTCGGAGCTGGACCTGATCGGCTCCCTGCTCCCGGCGTTCCCCATCATCGTCGTGGACACGGAGTACCCGGGCGCCGTGCACCGCCCGGCCGCGGGAAAGCGCGAGAGCCAGCTCACCGCCGACGAGCGGTACGCGCTGGTGAAGGCCAACGTCGACGAGCTCCCCATCGTGCAGCTCGGGATCACCATCTGCGACGCGCAGGGGAACCTGCCCCGCGGCGTCGACCTCGCCGGCCGCCCCGTGGAGCTCGCGTGGGAGGTCAACTTCTCCGACTTCGACGTGCGCCGCGACCGGCACGTCCCGGAGTCCGCCGCGTTCCTGCGGTCGCAGGGCATCGACTTCGACCTGGCGCGCGCGCACGGCGTCGCGTCCGCCGCGTTCAAGGACAAGCTCCTCGCCGTGCTGCCGGCGCCGGCGAGGAGGGAGGCGCTCACGTGGGCGGCGTTCGGCGGCGCCTACGACCTCGCGTACCTCGTCAAGATGCTCGCCGACGGGCAGCCGCTGCCGGAGACGAGGGAGGCGTTCATGGCGCAGGTGCGGGAGCTCCTCGGCGGCCGGGTGTTCGACGCCAAGCACATGGCCGAGAACTGCGGGCGCGGGGACCTGCGCGGCGTCGGCCTCAGAGGCGTGGCCGCGAACCTCGGCGTGCCGCGACACTTCCCGGAGCCGCCTTGTCTTGCTGGTCCCAAGAGCCTCACCGCGTGCAGGATCTATACACTGCTCAGGAGGAACGTCCTGAGCGCTGACGGTGGCGCCAGCCATGAAGGACTTATAGATGGACTATAGGGATATGCTATTGTTAGGAATTATTATGAGCTTGGTTTACTATACATACATACATACATACATACATATACGTATGAAGTTGAATTGTGCTGTACGGTATGAGACTACTATTTGTAACATAGTATATGCTTATAATAAAAGTAGTAAAAAGGATTTCGTTTATACTGCCTGGGGTACATGTGAGTTCCGTTGGAATTGTGTCAGTTCACAATTATGGTGCAAAGCAGAAACAAACCATTTGTATCGTATAAAACATAGATATACTCTGTAAAGTTTTATTTCACACCGTCCCGATAGTAAGCCAAATTTCTTGCTTTATTGCTCACGAGTCATGTAATAACCACAAGGCAAACTACCTGTCACATGTCCTCTATTCTAGCTGTTCATTTACTTTATTCGCCTCCTGAGCTGAAGATGCGGAGTGCTTTCTATTACATGGATACAGTGTGCAACAGCATCCACCCCAGCTGCATTTACCGTCGTCGTACTGCTGGAACTTGCAGTATTCGGCGCATAATCCGTTATTGCACGGGCTGTGACCGAACATGATAAGGTGTTGTATACATTGCGGGGCATAGCCGCACAGTTCTTTCCCTGACTCCGCTAAATCTGCCATCTCGAAAGATATGAAAAAACAGGAGTATCAACTATCAAGTACGTACGTATCAGTTTTTCGGTACTGCTAATATTTACAGGTAGATATATAATCACCTGCAGATAATAAAACAAGGGTGGTAAGGCTCAGGAACATCATAGAATGGAAAGTTGCCCCCATTATTGATTGCTTGAACGGTAATATTGTGACGATGAAGAAGAAAGTTGTTCTGGTTTGTGAAGTGGGAATGGAATAGCAAGGTATTTATAGAGAAAACTCTCTCTCTCTCTCTCTCTCTCTCTCTCTCCTGTTTAATTGGTAGCACTAATTGGTACTACTACTTTCTGCAGAGAGCTAGATAACAGTAGAAAATTATTAGTACCGTTAAAACATGCTTGGTCTCTCTCTCTCTCTCTCTCTCTCTCTCTCTCTCCTGTTTAATTGGTAGTACTAATTGGTACTACTACTTTCAGAGAGCTAGATAGCAGTAGCAAATTATTAGTATCATTAAAACATGCTTGGTTTGTGCATATGGATATGTGTTCCCATCTACTACCTCCCTCAACAGATCAATTGTTGCTTTCAGTGGCGATCTAATGTTTAGCACCAAATTAATTCTAGCAATAAATCATGCTAAATATTCACATAGACTCCTATGAACCGAAATAGTCTAAAAGCTACTCATAACATGGAGCTAGCATTCAAGCAAATGCTATCTAAACTTGGGGCGCATATAGATATGTCGATGCCTTTTTGAAATATATAAAAAAAGAGTAAACTGAAACTAGCTTTCCAGATTCTCATTTGGGGTCCATAAACTCTGAAAACAAAGATTTTGGTCCTAATACAATTTTAGAGTTCTGAACTTGGTTTAAAAATCTCAAAATGAAGATTTGGGTCTCTAATCTATTTCAGAATTCTCGTCTGGGTCCATAAACTCTGACAATGAATATTTTGGGCTCTTGTTTTTCTTTGTAGTCTTATATTTTGGGCTGGTGTCAGACGAACACGTCGTTGCCACCACCCCCGGCTACCGTAGGGCAGCCACCAGCCCGGCACATCCGCCAAGATGCTTATTCACCCATTCTCCTTGATGGAGCTGTAGCCTGCCACTGTGGAGCTACAACCTAGCCGGCGAAGCCACCATCACAGATTAGCCATTGCCACCGGGCTCTATTGCTACCGGGTCACCGTTAGCCATTGCAACTAGGCTCTGATCTCCATCCAATCATGACACTGATTGCCTGGCAAAGGGGATTGACGTTGTACTCATTGAGGTTTGCGTCATTGCGACTTCGAATATTACTAATACCAAAACCATTGGAACCATAGCTGGTATTTGGATGTCGCCTAATATGCACCGTTCAGACCATTAGAATGGCATATAACGCTGAAACTAGAACAATACTCAAAGATAAGGTTGAAACTCTTGCCAAACCTTTACAGTCACCCAGCTGGCATGCCATGTTACCATGATTAGGGCGCAAGCTGCCTTTTGGATGACTACTTAGGCGCTAAATAAGATTAGGGACCCAAATATTCATTTTGATAGATTTATGTACCCATATGAGAAATCTGAAATAGTTTACGGACTGAAATATTTGTTTAAGGGTCTATGAACCCATTTGAGAACTTCAAAATAGTTTAGGGACATGTGTATGATGAGGATTTTATAAACCTGTCACAGAAAATATAAAAATGGATCCTCTTGTATGTCTTTATAAAGACAAGGATTATTCGACAATGCCAAATGTGGTGGCGTGACAAATCATGTGTTTTGTTGATATAGGTCTTTACACATCCCTGCTTCACCAAAATGCATATGTTCCTTCAAGCGTGGAGGCCATGTACAACTACTGAACTACAACTAAGTTTACATACACTAGATTTAGTTTGCCATGAAGGCTATTCAGTATAACAATGGAATATAATTGGACAAATGTACCTGAAAACATAGCTTGCTTAAATCACAAGGCCGCCTCTGCATGACATGATATCCTTACACCTCGTAGCAAAATAGTAGAGAACATGCTATTGACACCATCGACCATATCCTTCAGTCCCGCACATGCATGTATCCTTTTGAGCGGATTCAATCCTTTAACTGCTATTGTTTAAACATCGCTTAAATTTTACAATATTATCGAATTAACATTTGGTGCGTCTGAAATTGGTTGAGGGAAATTAAGCTTAACCGTAGAAAAAAATTGAAATTTCTGTACCAGGTCACATTTTATGAACAAAATGGTTACTTTCAGCACTTACAGGTTGAGAACTAATGATGAGGGACTGATGTCCAAGGCATAGAAGGATCGGTTTTGTGAATCAGTGAAATAGAAATAATAATAATGAGTAGCAGCATAGGAGAAACGAGTTGTATTCAATGTGTATTCAATGGGAAAAAATTGGAAATTATATTTTTCTCCTGTGAGAAGGGCAAAATATTCGGTAAAAAAGAGAAGGCAAAACTAGGAACTGTTTTTATTCAACGTAAAGATTTTGGATTATTTACGGGGTTTAAAGCCTTGCCAAAAATCTGTCAAAATAGTTTTTAAAGCCTTGCCCAAAAATCCCGAAGCATTATACTATCCTTCAATGTTTACAAAGATTAACCTATAGTGTTTCACATAGTAATTTGATTTATTCAAACTGTAAATTTGGGTTCACAGTTTTTCAGATATCGTATGGGCCGATTGCGTATCAACTAGCTTGAAATGATACAAATCACGTGCTGTGGACCTACAACTTATTTCGTTCGAACTTATAACTTAGCATTATATCATCCGTCCTTGTCTTCTCAATTACGGAGTATTCTGCATTGGCAAGGTTGAGTAGGTGCCGTATGAAGCAGCTCGACCATATACAAGGCAGCACTTTGTGGTGCATGGTAGGTAGATTTGTCTCTTCTCTCCCAGCTCATTGCTCGTATATAAATCCATCGTATGACTGTCTCATATATAAATTTTGTTTTGATCCTGTTCATCGAAGCCCCCTACGTGTATTACAATCAGTGCGATTGTACTACTTGCATATTTGCCGGTGAACGTTCACTGTTTGTTTTAGTTCACTTCCATTCCAACAAGCGAACGTTATTTTTTTTTTCAAATTTTGCTCGCCGACTCATGACGCCAACACAAGTACATAACACTCACGATGCCTTATATGATGAAGTACTTAAACGTCGTAAAGTATCTTTTTTTTTTCGACTTTGACTGAATTGGCCGGAGCGTCATCGTCGTCATATGTCGCAGCAGGATGGAAAGCGTAGGTTAATGGGCGCTGGCCGCATCTCCAGTTTTCGACTGCTCCGCGGGTTTGGTGCCGAACCCCTGGCACGCGATCGACAACGTGACGGCCTCCCGCCGAACTTGATCGATCGCGCGGTTTCATAGCTAGAATGCCAGCCGATGCAAGTAGGGCGGGAGTGAACACGCGATCGGCCGGCGGTGGCACTACCAATTACGTGCCGCGTCTCGCTAAAACTTGCTATCTATCCCGTCCAATTCAGATAGTTTTGATGACTAAGGCCACTTCAGATACCATCATGGCTCGAATTCTATCTCCATCCCTCGCAAAAAAAAAAGAGAGAAAGAATTCTATCTCCGTCCAAACTGAAAATCTACGTACATCTGCAGCTTCAGACTGAAAACATGTGAACGTAGTATTAAACCTAGTATATATATTTAAAACAATTCAATACCATCACAGCTCGAATTCTACTATTCCTTCAAGGTAGGCAAATGAGATATCTAATATTTTCGAAAACTGATGGGAAGGGGTGGGATGTAACAGCACACGATCTCTGATGGTGGTGCAGGAGGAGTGGTGAGGGGAGGGCAGGACCGACTTGAACCTTCTGTTGAAGACGACGAAGCTCAGCGTCAGCGCCTTGATGCATGACGCCCTTGGCTGAGGGCTGTGTGTGTATGTCCGTGAGCGCGCGTGCGCGCGCGTGTGTGTCCGTGCGTCGGTGTGTGTGTGTGTGTGTGTGTGTGTGTGTGTGTGTGTGTGTGTGTGTGTGTGTGCGTGTGTGTGTGTGTGTGTGTCATTAGGCCTAGGCAACAACTCGCAGAAGGTGCAGGCGTAGGTGGCTGGACGGTCGCCGGCGGAGACTCGAAGCGGAGGCCAGGACAGCTCGCCCAGCGGCGGCGCCATGGCGTGGCCAGGGCAGGGAGGAGGTGCTCAAGGATCTCGTCGGCCGGGGGCGTGGCCGGTGATGTCAACGGCCGGCGCCGCGGACGCTTGCTGCTGGGGCGTGGCGATACCATCATCTGCAGGTGCGAGCAATTCGAGCGGAACTCAGATTCAGAAGTTTAGAGGAATGAGGAATGGTGACTAGGGCAAAAATGGATTGTCCCAACGGTAGGTTTGCTTTGGGATAATAACGTGTGTGTGTGTTTGTGTAAACGAGAGAGAGAGAGAGAGAGAGAGAGAGAGAGAGAGAGAGAGAGAGAGAGAGGCCGGAGACTCGACGTGGAGCAGAACCACCCGAAGGATGTTGCTGTCCTCGAGCAGCTCCGGCGACGCAGGTTTGTTCGGTGGGGTGGGCTCCATGGCGGATTTGCAAGGCGTGTGTGCAACACTAATCGGCAAAGGAATACCGGCAAAGCAGAGCGGGGGAGATTTTATACTGCGGCCTGCGTGCTTGCCGACACGTTAAACAGAAATTGTAGCGTAGTGCCCGACGTGTCTCTGACTTATCATACCTTTATCCAAATACTGATCTACGCACACACCGATTTGCAAGAGGCGCGCGCGCGTGTGTGTGAGTCACTGGACGCTGAGCAGAGCTGATCCCGAAAGATGTTTCTGTCCTTGAGCACCTAGTAGAAGGCGGGTTCCGGAGATGAAGAAGGGGAGAAGTGATGAGTCTCCTGATGGCCGAAGGAGAAAGGTAGTCATGTAGACGACGATGGACGTTTAGACGTTACACACTAGTGCTGTGATCCATCGGATAAGTATGCAAGTGTCGTCAACAATCGAGGGTAATGTGTGGACACGGTTTAAGACTTTGCCGAATGTAACACTCACAACAACACAAGTTCACTGTAGCGGCAGACTAGTAAAACACGTAGCAGCGGTTACGAACGTCGGTCGCCGCTACAGTTGCGCCGGGGTATTGTTGCATTGGACCGCTGCTACAAATACTTAGTGGCGGCGGACCGTAACAATGCCCGCCGCTACAAAATCTTGGTAGCGGCTGTCTCAAGCGACGGCCGCCGTTACAAACTAAGAGGTTTGTAGCGTCCGTTTTTGTTTCAAGCCGTCCCTACAAAACTGTTTGTAAAGGCGTCCTTTGTTTGCGCCTGGCGCTACAAACAGTTTGTAGCGGTAGCGGCGTGCTTGTATCTGTCCGCCGGTACAAAACTAAAAACGGCATTGGAAAAAGGACATGATTAGAAACTACTAGTTATGATTGATTAAACGACTTCTATACAAACTAAAAACGATTGATTACAAACTAAAACTAAAAACAACATTGATTAGAAAAAACAAGAAAAAAGAGCTCGGCTGGCTCCGTCCGATCTTCACACGCCTCCGGCTCCGTCCGATCTTCACTTCACGCCGGTCTTCATGGAGACGCCGGGCGCTCGGGCTCTGCCTCTGGCTCCGGCAGCCAAGGAGCCCACGAGGATGCCGGCCACTCCGGCTCCGGTGGCCAAGGAGCCCACGGGGATGCCGGGCGCTCCGGCTCAGGCGGCCATGGCGACCAGGACGAGTCGACAGACTGCGCCAGCTCCGGCCATGGCTCCCACTGGGACGGCAGACGGCGACAGAGGCGGCGCTGATGGCGGTGCCGCTTTAAATAGCAGCGGCGGGCTAGGTTTCCACCCGCCACTACAAATTCGCGCCCCCTCGCCTCCCCTCGACCTGGCCGGTTGAACCACCCGAAGGATGTTGCTGTCCTCGAGCACCGAGTCGAGCAGCTCCGGCGACGCAGCTTTGGCAGGTGGGGTGGGCGCCATGGCGAATGTGCAAGGCGTGTGTGCAACACTGATCAGCAAAGGAGAGCGGGGGAGATTTTATACTGCGGCCTGCGTGCTTGCCGACACGTTAAAGAGAAAATGTAGCGTAGTGCCGGATGTGTCTCTGACTCATCGTACCTCTATCCAAATATGGTACTGATCTACACACCGATAGCTTACTCAACACTCAAGGTCCGGGGCCGGCACAAACGGCAAGGCATGGAAGCGTGAGGCATGGGGTGCTTGCTACTGTAGCTTCCAATGGCGGCGAGAGGCACCGCTGGCATGTCTGCACTCAAGTGTTGCTACTTGTGTGTGTGTGTGTACTGTGTGTGTGTGTGACACTGGATGCCGAGCAGAGCCTATCCCGAAAAGATGTTTCTGTCCTTGAGCACCGAGCAGAGGGCGGGTTCCGGAGATGAAGAAGGGGCGAAGCGATGAGCCTCCAGATGGCGGAAGGAGAAAGATAGTCATGTAGAAGACAATGGACGTTTAGACGTTACACACTAGTGTTCTGATCCATCGGATAAGGATGAAAGTGTCGTCAACAATCGAGGGTAATGTGTGGATGTGGTTTAGGACTTTGCCGAGAGGTTCGTTTCCAAGGTTCACTCCGGTCCGAGACAGAATTTCGGTTTCAACTCCCTGCTGTTCTCTAAATAAACGTCCTGGGAGGGAGATTGTGTATCCGGAGAACACCAGGGAGATGATGCCGAAACTCTGTCTCAAACCGGAGTAAACCATGGAAACGAACCCTATCTACGCATCCTCGGGCTGTCCAAATACGTGGACAATTCGAAACAGATATGGTCATAGATATGCAACCCTCGGGCATATCTCCAACTGTATCTATTTCGAACGGGAGACGCCTGACTAGGTTACGCTTTACCTACAAACATGAATGGAAAAAGGGGGGGCTTTTATGTCTCACCTTGCTACCTGCAAAGTGCCGAGTGGAAGACGGTGCACAAGCTTCTCCTGCAAATAACGGAACATAAAAGTGTCAATTCAAAATTTCGACAGAACCTCCCCTGCACGGTGAGATTCCCAAAACCTACAAAAAATCAACGGCACGATGGCCGGCAACCACATCTACTTGAAATGACCCGAGCCGACAACCACCATTCGGCGGACATTTTCATTGCTAATTGATGTAGCAAGAACTTGACCTCATCAACAATTAAACATGGCTATCTAAGCAATTCTTCAACTACACTAACACATTTCAGTCCTTAATCCATTCGTCAAACAAGCATCCTCATTTGCACTTCAGAAAAACTGAAAAGTAAAAAGATTTGGTGCTCACTTAAGATTCTTGCATCACTTCAATTCTTGCATCACACAAGCAACACTGACCCATTTTCATCAATTATTGCATCACTCATTTTCATTTCCGCTAGAGAGAAACAGAAAAAAAAACACAAGCTTGTCTCGGCAGCTCACCTGCAGGACGATGAGGCAGCGCGTCGGAGCGGGGAACCGGAGGCAGCACGTCGACTCAGTGCCGGGGGCGGGAGGGCAGCACATCGACGGGGAGCGTGATGGAGGAGGGCAGCTCGTTCGGGTCGCAGCTCGTCGGGGGTGTGGTGGAGGAGGGCCTGGGCGCAGGGCGAGGTGGAGAGGGCCTGGGCGCGGGGCGAGGTGGAGGGGAGCCGGGGCGCGGCGGCCGGCGTCCAGATCCAGGGCATGGTGGAGGAGGGCCAGGGGCGCGTGCGGGGTGGAGGAGGGCCGGGGCACGTGCGGGGCCGGGGCGGGGTGGAGGAGGGTCGACGGCGACGAGGTGGAGGAGGGTCGACAGCGCGCAGAGCTGCGGCTCGACGGCGACGGCGGCACGGTGGGCGGCGGCGGGCGCGAGATGCGGCAGGTGGAGCCGGGATGCGGTGGATGCGGCGAAGGCGGGATGCGGGGGAGGCGGGATGCGGGCGGTGGCAGGATGCGGGCGGCGCGGGTCGACGGCGAGGGGTGCGGAGGCGGGATGCGGCGGCGGCGCGGGCAGAGTGAACAAAGCGACGAGGAGGAAGAAAGGTGGAAGAAGCGAGGCCGCGCGCGACTAAGTCCAAATACACGGACTTTGCCGAGCGCCCGTGGTCTGGCGCTCGGCAAACAAATTCTTTTCTTTTTTTACTAAAATTAATGTTTGCCGAGAGCCAGCCTAGAGGCGCTCGGCAAATAATTGTTTTCCTTTTTTTTAAAAAAAATTCCCTTTCAAACGTACTTTTCGTTCATATTTTGATTTCAAATTAAAAAATGTTCAACTACAAAGTTTCATAACCTATCGATATCTACCACTTTTATTTTTACAAATTCTCCATCCGGTATCATTTTCAAAATTCAAATTTTCAAATTTGAGAAATTTAAACGTATTTTTCATTGATAAATTGATTTAAAATAAAAGGTTCTATAACTTATCAACTACATAGTTTCTTTAACTTATCGAGAGCTACAACTTACATCTCTATTATTTCTCTACCCGAGATAACTTTAAAAATTTAATTTTTTAATTTTGAGAAATCCAAATGTATTTTTCGTTGACAAAATTAAATTAAATTAAAAAAGTGTTCAACAGAGAAGATGTGAAACTTATGAAGACCTACAACTTCTATTTTGATCATTTTTTAATACAATATAATTGTAGCCACATTATTTACAAATTTCAAATGTACCTCTTCATATTTCTATGAACTACATGGGAACTTTATAGTTTGTGAACAAGTTTATCTTCGCTTTATCGAATGAACAAATGACCAAAAGAAAAAGTGTAGATCTCTAGATTTTAGACAACTTTGTAGTTTACAACTTTTTGATTTGAAGAAATCTAACGCATGAAAAAATTCACTGAAAACTAGTTTGCCGAGAGCCACTCTCGGCAAACAATAGTTTGCCGTGGCTCTCGGCAAAGGCAAAAATTTTTTGCCTGGTGCCTGGTTTGCCGAGAGCCGATCCACTTACACTCGGTAAACAATTTTTTTTTTTGCCGAGTGTCCCCGTACGGCTCTCGGCAAACCGCGGCACATGGCTCACATTTCTGACGCCGTTGCGAATTTCGGACGGCCGTCCAATGTTGCCTAGCGTCTTGTTTTTGCCGAGAGTTTTTTGGAAATTTACCGAGTCTTTCGTGTCGTGCTCTCGGCAAACTTATTTTTTTGCCGATTGTTAATTTTTGCCGAAGGCTGACTCTCGGCAAACATTATGGCGCCGAGTGCCCTGGTTTTGCCGAGAGCTTCTCTCGGCAAACCATGTGTTTGCCGAGTGCCCGATGAATTGCTCTCGGCAAAGCCTCGGGCACCCGGCTAACAACCGTTTCCCGTAGTGCACGGGCCGTTGCTGCATGGCCGGGAGATGTTGACGTTGGGACTTTGAATTTCAAACGAAGTGATAAGTTCGCGTGTTCATTCACGTAGTGTCATGGTGGACATCACACCATGCGTTCTCTATCCGGCAAGGAAAAGTATATACGATTCATATACTCTTTCTTATACGGGTGGGATACGTGTGCCAATTTATGGGCTTTGGCAGTGTACAAACCATGCATGCACCAAGGCTAGACTTCACATTGCTTTTCACGGGCCAGCGAGAAAAGATTAGAACGTGTGATTAAGAAATCTCCACCAAAAAGTATGTCATCTATCTAGTAGAAAAGGAAAGAAAAAAAAGGAAAGAGAAAGGAGCGGCGCCAGTGCACGATGATCAAATATAACTAGCAGTTATGGCTGGTTCATTAGTAAGAACGCGGCGCCAGGGGAAGAAGGAGCAGGGAGTCGATTGAAATGGCAGTTTCCAGCTGGCTGCTAATCATACGCATTCATAGTCCAGGCTTGGCCGCTTTGAAACAGCAAATTCACACGCATGCCGTGTGGATGAGCTCGGCGCGGCAGAGAGTTATTTAAACAGCTAACAAGAACGCGGTGCTAATTTGGAGCGAGCGAGAGAGCCGTTCGGAGGCTAGCCAAATACCCTAGTCGTTGCCATCTCCCTCATACCCTAGTCGAGGGCTATAAAAACCCGCATACCCTACTTGCCTCTCCCTCATCGCTCTCAGCTCACACAGCAAGAAACACACATCGTCTAGACAAATTCCTTGATCCAGTCAAGCAAGCCATGGCTGCGCCTCATCACGGGAAAACCATTCCGGCCGGCGGCAGTGAGGGGCCACCACCGGTTGCTCAGGAGGTCCGCCTCCTGAAAGTCTACAGTCGTTGCCACAAACGCCATGTAAGAGGCTCATCCTTCTCCAATTTCTATGTAATACGCGAGCAGGGTTTGTTCTCTTATACATCGTCTAACTGCAGGCTAGGGTTCTTGAGGCTATGATCTCCAGGCTAGAGATCCAACTCAACGAGGGGCTGTCCAAGAACTCAGACGGCTCTTCTTCCTGCGATCTGATGGATAAGATCGAAAAGATCCGCGCCAAGAGAGATGCGATCGATCTACGCTGATGAGTTCCTCCAAAGAAATCATCACAGGAAGGAAATGGGCCTTCGTTAGTCTTTCTGGAGGCTAATAAGCCTTGATATATTCTTCTGTATCATAGTACCACTGTGTTGTAAGCTAGATCTATCTGGTGATCAGATCTCAGCTATGCATGTTTTCTTTATGTTTCTGCTTAATGAGATGAGCATGCGATTTATTTCCTGTACTGTTTAAAGCTCGCTCGCACAATCTCTGCCATCGTACGCAAGCAAGACCAGGACGGACTATCGCACTCGCACGTCCTCCTCTCTTTCCTCGGCTCCCCGGCGGATCTCACCGCGAATCTGAAGTTCCTTGTGTGTGTGTGTTACATATACACAATAGTAGTGATCCATCAAGGTAGAAGAAATTCACTGAAAACATACCTTGTGCCATCAGTTACTGAATTTGATCGAGGCGTGCCATCACTCACGGAAAGATGGAGGCGAAACCATCATCATGAGGTTGACTTTAATCACGAGTCGATATAATGGGACAAATACACAAGAAAACAACTGTCATGTCAGTGACTCATCATGACCTTTATCCAATGGATGCTTGGTTCTAGGGCGTGGCAATGCCATCATATGCAAGGCAAGGAGGAACGAGCGATTCGAGCAGAACTGGAACCCTGGAATTCTTGACGAATGGGGAATCGTGACATGGGGCAAAAACCAGAAAGGGGGAATGGATACGAGTGGAGCGGGGCTGTGCTGATGCAAGCACGAGATACGAGATCGAACTCTCGAGCCTAACGGTAGCTTTGGTAAAAACGTGGGGCGCACCCCAAAGCAGATATCCAAAAATATCATTTTTGTGGAAAAGAAATGAGAAATGTGCTGGGGCGAAGGCTGAGCTTTATGAGAATACAGCTCAATACTTGTATGAAATTAGAAATAGACACAGCAGGTTATATGAAAAAGTCAAAAGTGTCATGTGATTTGTGCGACTAGTAACACACACAGGACCCCCATGTTTTATTTCAGAGTCCCGAAAGTAGGCCTAACTTCTTCAGAATAACTGAATAACAGAGAACATTGCTGCAACCACCAGGAACTTCAGAAATTACTTCATCCTAGGCACTGTCCATTTATTTTAATGCAGAAGCTAGCCCTCAGCGACAACGTTGTTGGAATCAGCCTCGCTTCATGACTTGTTCCTGGATCGACCTTGCAGCTTGGTCTAAAATGACAAGTACAAAAACAATTATAATAACATAACTAAAAATGTTGTGTGTGTGTGTGTGTGTGTGACACTCGACATCGAGCAGAACCTCCTGAAGAATGTTTCTGTCCTCGAGCACCTAGTCGAACAGCCCATGGCAGCCGTGCAAGCTAGGCGTTCAATACGTACTGATCGGCGAAGTTAAAGTGAACTGGGCGAGGACGAGCAGCAGAGCCGATAAGAGTTTATAGTGCGGCCTGCGTGCTTATGGACATGCGAAAAAAGATAATGGAGCGTAGCGCAACACCATGGCCTTATCACGTGGTGCTCTTCTCACTGATATCTTGCTCAAGGTCAAGGCCAGGAGGTGCCCATACCACCAACGTCATGCAATGGAAGCTTGTGCCGCGTGGGGTTGCATGCTATTGTAGCTTCCGACGGCGGCGAGTCCACAACAGGCAGCACCACTGGGAAAGGGCGCTGCTCCGGCACCATAGCATAACGAACTGTCTTATACTCCATACAGATTCTAGCTGCTCAGCATTGTATGGTTCTCAGTCAAACACTCTTTATTATTCCCTGCCATGAAACACCTCAATTTTCGGGTTCATCTTCGTCTGGAGACATCTCAGAATTAATGGTAACTAAGAAAACTGCATATTGAAGAAAAATAAATTTTTATCAGCCTCTTGTGGCAATTCGATCGTCAGATAATCAAGCAATACACATATGCCAATAAAAAGAGTTACAGTCCACGTTTCATTTTGAGCTGTGAGCGAAAATAATAGAATTCAGTGATTTCGCAGCTATAGTTAGTATTGTGTCACTTGAGCATCTTAATTGCTTCCGTAAGCCATTTAGTTAGTTGTTTGGTACATAGATATACTGTATTATTTGCCATTCAATATGTAACCCCGAGTAACGTAAATAATTCTAACATGAGTTAGGTGGTTCTAAGGAAATCAAACCTTTATGGAAAATTTTGTAAATCTCAACATCATAGTATATTTTCTTGGCTTATGTTTAGACGAACTTTGTCATATGTAGATAAAAATAAGAACCTGCGGTGCTCACAAAAGATTACACTATAGGAATACCACATGCCTGGCCTCTCCATATATTGATTTTCAAAACAGTTGTTTAAAATCGAGGTTGGCTGAAACTTTATATAACAATATCAGCTCCTTTTGTGCTAATAAAAATGTTTCATATACTCAGTGTTCTGGGTCAACATTTAATACTTCATTTGTTCAAGATATGAGCACACAAAAATATAAACCAAATGATGGTTTATACCATGCCACAAGGTATTGAACCTTGTTGAACTTGAAGTAGCATTTCCTTATGCT
Source organism: Eragrostis curvula (assembly GCA_007726485.1). Lineage (NCBI taxonomy): Eukaryota > Viridiplantae > Streptophyta > Magnoliopsida > Poales > Poaceae > Eragrostis > Eragrostis curvula. The sequence goes on along the minus strand of RWGY01000287.1, from coordinate 49,595 downwards.
AGAATCTTATATTATAATTTTGATATTCCTGATGGATGAAACATGCTTTTCTAGTTTTGTGAGAACTGGATCCATAAGATCACTGCTTTTCAATGTTCATAAAAAATATATACTTTTTTTGCGTATGAGTGTACATAACATAATTAAATAAATTCAGTTCAGAAGTTAAGAAAACTTATGGGTCAACTACGACCTCTGCATGTGATGAAGCGTTTTCATAGTTTGATATCTCACTAGACAGAACCCCTATATCTAATGAGCTTTCATCATGTACAGAAACTTCAACTTTCTGGAGTAACTTTGCCTTTTAAGAAACCCAAGGAACTGCGTCTCACTTGACTGCCCCATGAGTCCACCAAACTTTAAAAATTTAAGTTGAGAGAATAAACCAACTTTCATGACATCCACAAATTCAAAATCCACTTCTAGATTCTCATAACTTTCATGCATTATCTACAACAGATGATCCAATTAATCAGGAAAATAATTAATGGAATATGTATTAAGTATCAATTAAGTTGAACTGTTACCGTGATATGCAGATTCTCAAGTTTGGTAGCACTCATGAGCATGTAAATTACAAAAACAATTGAGCTGACTGGTTAAAAATTGCACAAGATAACTCCATCAAGATCACAACATATGAAATAAATATTAGACGTTAAGAAATAACTGATTAAGCACTACCTACAGTGACATATTTGTCACATTTGGGTTACTGAAAGAAATAGAAAAGACTCCAACTAATAGGAAGTTACCAACGACCATATAGAAAAAAAAGTTCTACAACGCAATAAACAGAAATTCCCAATAGCTACTGTTCAGATACCGTACCGTTACATCCTCCCCTGAAACATAATTACCTATGTGTGGACTATTTATCCAACATTTTATATTTTACCACAGCTCCCTTTTTAATCTTTGTTGAGTGTTTTGCTTTCAAATATAACACCTTGGACCTAGGTTAATCTATGGCATGCAGAGCACACAACCACTTCGACCATCAACTGGTTTGGAAGATACATGATCCAATCAAGTTCCCAGTGTCAAACAAGTATATAAATATATCACAGCTCCTTTCTATGCAAATAAATCTCGTTCTAAATGCTGCAAAGGGAAATATCATAGAGAAGCAATGCGAAAATACTTACGTCGAAGAAAAGATCAGTGACTCGTGTCATTCCCGAGAAGACTCTGAGCAACTGAAGACCCTGGAGGAAACCTTGAGCCTGCTCAAGCGATGGCAAGTCCTCGAGCTGCCATCAGTAGTCCTCTCACGATCTGATCTCAATGGATGTCAGTTTGGGCTCCTGAATCACCCACCCTTTATATCTTGCATTGACATCATCGTCCCTCTTGATAGATCGCAGGGTAAATGATGTGTAGAGCAGTGGGCAACGCGGACATATTTATCAGCATCTCCATGGTTTTCCTTCCATGCTTGGTGAAAGTGATCTCGTCGAGGCAGAGGTCCACGAGCTTGTGGAAACCCTGGAAGGAGGCAGGAAGGGGTGGGATGTTATAGCACAGGAGCCCTAGCTTGGTGATGGTGGTGCAGGAGAAGAGTGGTGAGGGCAGGACGGACTTGAACCTGCTGCTGTTGGAGACGACGAAGCTCAACGTCAGCGACTCGACGCCATTGGCGGCAAGTGCGCAGACCCACTCGTCACCAAGGTTTACATTACCGCGGTAAACCGGACCGGTTTTCGCGAAAACCGGAAAAATCGGTCCGGTCCGGTTTACCCGGTACTCCGGTTTTCCATTTTAAATTTTAATTTTTTTTGAAAATTTGAAGAAATTTGAAACAAAAAATATGTTAAAAAACTAGATCAAATTTGCAGCTCAATGGTGTAAACAAAACATGTATATTCAATCGTTTAGTATGTCAAAAAAATCGAGGAAGTTTCAGTGTAGAAAAAAGGAAGGAAAAAAAAGAAAAACCTTTTTTAATGCACCAGCAATCTTTCTCGATTTGTTTGACCAAGAAAACGATTGAATTTTCATATTTCGTTTCCACCATTGGGCTGAAAATTTGATCTAGTTTTTTTACATATTTGTTGTTTCAATTTTTTCAATTTTTCATTTTTTGACTTTTTTTGCATTTTTTTCTTTTGAACGGTTTTTCGAAATTTGGTCCGGTTTACCGAGAAATTCGTCCGGTTTACCGGATTACCGGTCCGGTTTACCGATGATTTCAGTAGTTTTTGGTTCAAATTTCATCAAACGCATTTCGGACCGGTTTTCGTCCGGTTTTTCCGGTTTTTCCGAAAACCGGACTTCCCGGTGGCGAGCGGTTTTACCGAGATAAACGAAATTGTAATCCTTGCTCGTCACTGAGGGCTGTTTTTGTGTGTGTGTGTGTGTGTGTGTGTGACACTCGACGTCGAGCAGAACCTCTCAAAGGATGTTTCTGTCGTCGAGCCCTGAGTCAAACAACTCTGGGGATGCAGCGTTCGCAGGTGGGGTTGTTTCCATGGAGGATGTGCAAGGCTTGCAACTCGAACTGATCGGCTTAGTTAACAGTGAACTGGGCGAGGACGAGCAGCCGAGCCGGGGAGAGTTTATACCACGGCCTTCGTGCTTGCCGACACGTGACATAGAGAATGGAGCGTAGCCCCCGACGTGTATCTGACTCATCATGACCTTTATTAATTGGTAATCTGCTCGACGATATCTTGCTCAAGCCTCAAGGTCCGGGCCGGCACCAACGGTCCGTGGTGCTTACTACTGTAGCTTCCAACGGCGGCGAGATAGCAGCGGACAGCGCCGCTGGCATGCCTGCGGCAAAATGTCACAGCTCCCGGGTCCTAGCGAGCATGGCGGGGGGCAGGTTTCAAAAAAATCATATTGTTGCGGTGCTGTTGTAATGCTGGGCAAAATGATAGTGTCACTGTGTGTGCCTGGCCGTGAGATAAAGAACCAAATTTCTACTACTCTTGCTCGCGGAGTGCTTTACTATATATACTACGGTTCAAGCAAGACTGGCAGGCCGTTTCAAGCTTGACTATGCATTATCTCACTGCGACTGCTGTCGTTTCTAATGAAAATGAAAGAAACCAAATGACCCTGGTTGGTGTTGGAGACGTTGCTCTTGCTCGCTGAACCTGAACCGGATGCGAGATTCCGTGCATGTGTCGCGTTCGTTCTTCGACCTGGTCAAGTGTATCTAGTCACGGCATAAAAAACTGTATCACGTAATTGTCACATGGAAACCTCCATGCACCATATGCACACGTGCCCACACACACACACACACACACACACACACACACACACACTCACATTTGTCATACCCCAATTTCTGGAGCATGTTGTGCATCATGTATCAGCCCCTGGATCAGTAGCAGATACGCACAAGAACACAGATATAGTAATCAAAAGCATACTTCGTATAGGTAAATAGTATAGTACCTGATATAAAGCCTTAGTGGCGGTACGACAAGGATTCCGAAGTATCCTAGTCCTTCCGACCAACTAATGGCTGAGCAGCCAAACAGCGGAAAACACGACCCAAGCCACAGGCAGACTTGAGATGCAGGAACGAAAACCAGACGTCGTCACTTCCTACGAAGGCTTCTCTGACTAAAACCACAAATGCAAGAGCGTGAGTACATAAGGTACTCCGCAAGCCCTACACTACACAAGGGTAAATATACATGCATATTTGGTCTTAGCAAGGAGAAGACTGTATGGTTCCTTTGCAGAAAAATCCATTTTTATGCAGGGTTCACTAAAGCAGTCAAGGATTTATAGATAAAAACAGGAGATTTCATTGTCAATATTTTAGTTGGTTGGCCCTGGGGGAGTATATACATTCCCGCCAGTTCCCAAATTTTAATTGGGCCTTCTGATCTCAAGGATCATACTGACCCGGCATCCATGCCAACACTTCCAAAACACGGGTTGTCTACAACCCACTCACACGTCAAGGATAGAGAGAGGTTGCTAATCTCAAAAGCGCATAACCATATTGTGCCATATGCCGTGGCAACGTCCATCCGGATGAATTGTTATTCTCTGCAGAGGTTGTACACTTTACCCACGGGCTACGCACCCTTAGCTAGGGGGTACGCAACGCTCGATCCATCTTCTCCGAGTATCCCCACATTTCCCACCGCGGGATGCGCCCAGTGGCATAACAGACAACAGGTAATTGCTCCCCCGAGTATGCTGCGGTTAACTTTACTCACCCGAGCATAACAACGGGTAACTCGCTCCCCTATGCCTAGCCAGACTACGAGAACGAAGTCTCGAGCCATCTCCTGGTCCCCCGTTACCTTACTCCTCCTGATGGGTTATGTGGGAGACACCAAGAAGGTAGGATAAGTCCTGCCCATTCAGGTTCCGTGGTTGTACGGGAATCATTAGGTTTACGGTCAAGAGAACCGGTCCTTATGTGGCCGGGCAAGCACCATATCCCACACTGGTGGGCTATCACACAAACCACTTCTCATCCATAGTGGCCTTGCCCGCAGTCCAACCCATCCCATCACCAGCTCCATCATCATCCCTAACACTGTTGTGCTACTCCCAAACCCAAGTATCACTCACACCACCAAACTCATTTAACACATTTTGCAAAATAAGTATGTGAGAGGTGTGGCAATGTAGAAACATTGCGAGGGGTCCTAAGCATTTCTATTAGCAAGGTGGTTGTACCATCATAGAAATGATGGAACTGTCCTAGGGTTATCAAGGAGATGGGTAAACAAGGGTAATCAAGGATTCTGGTATTTATGCCTATATAGTGGCATCATTACCAGCAAGCAAGTAGGTCATAGCTACACAAGCAGTAAAATAACAAGTAATGCATATTACTAGAACAGGCCATATAGGTGCGATGCGAAAACAATAGGTTCAATCATGATCAAGGAGATGTAGAGCTTGCCTGACAAACGTTTTCCTAATCTTCGAGTTCTGGGTCTTCGAGCTCTTTTATCGAAGTCGATGTCTTCAAGTCTTTCCTCGAAGCTTGTCTCTTCTAAATCCTTCTTGAATCTTGGGTTCTTCTAGATCTTCCTTGAAGCTTGACTCTTCTAGTTCTTCCTTGGCTCTCGCGTAACTATCGTATAAAGATAAAGCGTATAAACAAACTACCGCAAAAGAAAATAAAGATCGAAAAGGACTAGATAAATTCCGATTAAACTCCAATTAAGAACCAAAAGAACGCCAGTGAAGAACAGAGGTATGAAACATGCATGATGCGGCATATTCAATGCAGGGCATGTTATTTGTCATAGGTGATATACCTGGCCTTGTAAGGGCCATATTCACCTGGACAAGTTATTAGTCTCTTATGTTCTCTAATATATGAACATGGGTGTGTGGTTATGCATATGATATTCGTTTGTCAAACACCTTAGGGTGAAAGGTGATGAGATGCACATGCTTGCTTGATGGTGATTGCGTGCATATCTAATATGCAAGCTTCTATATTATTTCTATAAAAGAACATGCATGAGTGCAGGTGAAGGTGTATACGGCGTGTGTACGTGCACTTCGTACATTTGGGGCACTGAGTCTCTATATAGGTAGCATCCTATATAAAGGTTTCATGCCACACATATACAAAGAGTGAGGCATGTCACATATATAAAGAGTGATGGCAGTACGTGTACGTGATCATGCATGACATGAGTGCATGACTTGCAGAGAAAATAACAAGATCAATGATTAAGAACACATCAACAATTAAGACAACAAGGAAATAACTATTCAAATAAAACCAAACAAAAGATTACACATGGAAGAAAGGGTGACAAGGTGATAAGGTTGGATAAGAACTTGAGGATAACATGGGAATGGGTGACGTTGGTATAGTTAGGTTCAACTGATCAAGTATTTAGAACATGCAAGATTGACATTGCCTGATCTGTCGGGACAAGATTGATGGATGAGAAGGAATTTGGGTTAAGGATGATTTTCAGATCAAGTATGGGGTTCAAGAGTGGTACCATGAGGTACTACGCGATTTTACGAACCCGTGGGCGCAAGAATAACTCAAAACGGAGTTCGGATTAAAAAGATATGGGAGTTTGAAGTTCTAAGGGCTTCGTTGTAATTATTAAATAGGCGAGGCGGGAGGCGCTGACGTGGGAGGCGTTCGGCGGCGCTTACGACCTCGCGTACCTCATAAAGATGTTCACCGACGGGCAGCCGCTGCCGGAGACGAGGGAGGCGTTCATGGCGCGGGTGCGGGAGCTCCTCGGCGGCCGGGTGTTCGACGCCAAGCACATGGCCGAGAACTGCGGGCGCGGGGACCTGCGCGGCGTCGGCCTCAGAGGCGTGGCTGCGAACCTCGGCGTGCCGCGACACTTCCCGGAGCCGCCTTGTCTTGCTGGTCCCAAGAGCCTCACCGCGTGCAGGATCTATACACTGCTCAGGAGGAACGTCCTGAGCGCTGACGGTGGCGCCAGCCATGAAGGACTTATAGATGGACTTTAGGGATATGCTATTATAGGAATTATTTGAGCTTAATTGGTTTATACTATACATACATAGATATACGTATGAAGTGAATTGTCATGTACGGTATGAGACTACTATTTGTAACATAGTATATGCTTATAATAAAAGTAATAAAACGGATTTCGTTATACTCCTGGGTACATGTGAGTTCCGTTCGAATTGTGTCAGTTCACAATCATGTTTAATCAATCTCAAGTCCAAAGCATAAATAAACATTTGTATCGTATAAGACATAGATATGCACTGTAAAGTTTCAGTTCACACAGTCCCGAAAGTAAGACGAATTTCTTGCTTTATTGCTCACGAGCCATGTAATAATAACTACAAGGCAAAATACCTGTCACATGTCCTCTATTCTAGCTGTTCATTTACTTATTCGCCTCCTGAGCTGAAGATATGGAGTGCTTATCATTACATGGATATAGTGTGCAACAGCATCCATTGTCAACGCATTTGCCGCCGTCGTACTGCTGGTACTTGCAGAGTTCACCGCATAGACCGTCATTGCACGGTAGGTGACCGTACATGATAAGGCGTTGTATGCATTGCGGGGGCGTAGCCGCACAGTTGTGACTCTGACGCCGCTAAATCTGCCATCTCGAAAGATATGAAAAAAAAAAACAGGCGTATCAACTCTCAAGTACGTATGAGTTTTTCGGTACTGCTAATATTTATAGGTATATAGTTACCTGATGATAGAACAAGGATGGTAAGCTCAGGAACATCGTAATATGGAAAGTTGCCCCCATTATTGATTGCTTGAACGGTAATATTGTGATGATGAAGAGAAGAAAGTTGTTCTGGTTTGTGAAGTGGAAATGAATAGCAAGGTATTTATAGAGAAAACTCTCTCTCTCTCTCTCTCTCTCTCTCTCTCTCTCTCGTTTAATTTTTATTTGGTAGTACTAATGGTACTACTTACAGAGTGCTAGATAACAGTACAAAATTATTAGTACAATTTAAAACATGCTTGGTTTGTGCATATGGATATATTGTTCCGATCTACTACCTCCCTCAACAGATCAATTGTGCTTTCAGTGGCGATCTAATGTTTAGCACTAAATTAATTCTACCAATAAATCATGCTAAATATTCAAATAGACTCCTATGAACCGAAATAGTCTAAAAGCTACTCATAACATGGAGCTAGCATTCAAGCAAATGCTATCTAAACTTGGGGCGCATATAGATATGTCGATGCCTTTTTGAATATATAAAAAAGAGTAAACTGAAACTAGCTTTCCGGATTCTCATTTGGGGTCCATAAACTCTCAAAACAAGATTTTGGTCATAATACAATTTTAGAGTTCTGAACTTGGTTTAAAAATCTCAAAATGAAGATTTGGGTCTCTATTCTATTTCAGAGTTCTCGTCTGGGTCCATAAACTCTGACAATGAATATTTTGGGCTCTTGTTTTTCTTTGTAGTCTTATATTTTGGGCTGGTGTCAGACGAACACGTCGTTGCCACCACCCCAGGCTACCGTAGGGCAGCCACCAGCCCAGCACATCTGCCAAGATGCTTATTCACCCATTCTCCTTGATGGGAGCTGTAGCCTGCCACTGTGGAGCTACAACCTAGTCGGCGAAGCCACCATCACAGATTAGCCATTGCCACCGGGCTCTATTGCTACCGGGTCACCGTTAGCCATTGCAACTAGGCTCCGATCTCCATCCAATCATGACACCGATTGCCTGGCAAAGGGATTGACGTTATACTCATTGAGGTTTGCGTCATTGCGACTTCGAATATTACTAATACCAAAACCATTGGAACCATAGCTGGTATTTGGATGTCGCCTAATATGTACCGTTTCAGGACCATCAGAATGGCATATAACGCTGAAAACTAGAACAATACTCAAAGATAAGGTTGAAACTCTTGCCAAACCTTTGCAGTCCACCAGCTGGCATGCCATGTTACCATGATTAGGGTGCAAGCTGCCTTTTGGATGACTACTTAGGCGCTAAATAAGATTAGGGACCCAAATATTCATTTTGATAGATTTATGTACCCATATGAGAAATCTGAAATAGTTTTACGGACTGAAATATTTGTTTAAGGGTCTATGAACCCATTTGAGAACTGAAAATAGTTTAGGGACATGTGTATGATGAGGATTTATAAACCTGTCACAGAAAATATAAAAATGGATCCTCTTATATTTCTTTATAAAGACAAGGATTATTGGACAATGCCAAATGTGGTGGCGTGACAAATCATGTGTTTTGTTGGTATAGGTCTTTACACATCCCTGCTTCACCAAATGCATATGTTCCTTCAAGCGTGGAGGCATGTACAACTACTGAACTACAAACTAAGTTTACATACACTAGATTTAGTTGTTTAGTATAACAATGGAATATAATTGGACAAATGTACCTGAAAACATAGCTTGCTTAAATCCCAAGGTCGCCCTCTGCATGACATGATATCCTTACACCTCGTAGCAAAATAGTAGAGAACATGCTATTGACACCATCGACCATATCCTTCAGTCCCGCGCATGCCTGTATCCTTCTGAACGGATTCAGTCCTTAACTGCTATTGTTTAAACATCGCTTAAATTTTACAATATTGTCGAAGTAACATTTGGTGCGTCATGAAATTGGTTGAGGGAAATTAAGCTTAACCGTAGAAAAAATGAAATTTCTGTACCAGGTTACATTTTATGAACAAAATGGTTACTTTCAGAACTTACAGGTTGAGAAATAATGATGAGGGACTGATGTCCAGGCATAGAAGGATCGGTTTTGTGAATCAGTGATAATAGAAATAATAATAATGAGTAGCAGCATAGGAGAAACGAGTTGTATTCAATGGGAAAAAATTGGAAATTGTATTTTTCTCCTGTGAGAAGGGCAAAATATTCGGTAAAAAAGAGAAGGCAAAACTAGGAACTGTTTTATTCAACGTAAAGATTTTGGATTATTTACGGGGTTTAAAGCCTTGCCAAAAATCTGTCAAAAATAGTTTTTAAAGCCTTGCCAAAAAAATCCCGAAGCATGGTGTGTGTGTGGTGTGTGTGTGTGTGTGTGTGTGTGTGTGTGTGTGTGTGCGTGCGCAACAACTCGCAGAAGGTGCAGGCGTAGGCGGCTGGACGGTCGCCGGCGGAGACTCGAAGCGGAGGCCAGGACAGCTCGCCCAGCGGCGGCGCCATGGCGTGGCCAGGGCAGGGAGGAGGTGCTCAAGGATCTCGTCGGCCGGGGGCGTGGCCGGTGATGTCAACGGCCGGCGCCGCGGACGCTTGCTGCTGGGGCGTGGCGATACCATCATCTGCAGGTGCGAGCAATTCGAGTGGAACTCAGATTCAGAAGATTAGAGGAATGAGGAATGGTGACTAGGGCAAAATGGATTGTCCCAACGGTAGGTTTGCTTTGGGATAATAACGTGTGTGTGTGTTTGTGAAACAAGAGAGAGAGAGAGAGAGAGAGAGAGAGAGAGGCCGGAGACTCGACGTGGAGCAGAAGCACCCGAAGGATGTTGCTGTCCTCGAGCAGCTCCGGCGACGCAGGTTTGTTCGGTGGGGTGGGCTCCATGGCGGATTTGCAAGGCGTGTGTGCAACACTAATCGGCAAAGGAATACCGGCAAAGCAGAGCGGGGGAGATTTTAGCGGCCTGCGTGCTTGCCGACACATTAAACAGAAAATGTAGCGTAGTGCCCGACGTGTCTCTGACTTATCATACCTTGATCCAAATACTGATCTACGCACACACCGATTTGCAAGAGGCGCGCGCCGTGTGTGTGTGCGTGTGTGTGTGTGTGTGTGTGTGTGTGTGTGTGTGTGAGTCACTGGACGCTGAGCAGAGCTGATCCCGAAAGATGTTTCTGTCCTTGAGCACCGAGCAGAGGGCGGGTTCCGGAGATGAAGAAGGGGCGAAGCGATGAGCCTCCAGATGGCGGAAGGAGAAAGATAGTCATGTAGAAAAATGGACGCTTAGACGTTACACACTAGTGTTCTGATCCATCGGATAAGGATGCAAGTGTCGTCAACAATCGAGGGTAATGTGTGGATGTGGTTTAGGACTTTGCCGAGAGGTTCGTTTCCAAGGTTCACTCCGGTCCGAGACAGAATTTCGGCAGCAAGTCCCTGCTGTTCTCTAAATACACGTCCTGGGTGGGAGATTGTGTATCCGGAGAACAACAGGAAGATGATGCCGAAACTCTATCTCAAACCGGAGTAAACCATGGAAACGAACCCTATCTACGCATCCTCGGGCTGTCCAAATCGTGGACAATTTGAAACAGATATGGTCATAGACATTACAAGAAAAACACCCTGTAGATATGCTTTATTTACACGATAGATACGTTTATTTTCATGTCTATTAGAATATAGAGACGTTTCATAAAGCGTGTTGAGGGCGTATCCGCACGGGCCGTGTCATATGCCTGTAGTGATGTATTTTAAAAGCATGTCTAGCACATATAACGCGATTTATAGCGATATATACGTATACAAACCTATACACGCTTTTATAGTTACGCTTAATCATGTGTCTATGAATTTAGCAATGCTTTAAAGTGTTGCTATTTAGAACATTGTAAAAAAAAATTGTTCCCTCATGCTCTTAGCAAGTATTATTCGTGCAATTCGTAGGAGTTGAACCCATGACCCCTTCATTTCATACAAACTCCCTAACCAACTCATCTCACGTGCAACTTTGACTAGAGTAAGGTATGTATTTTTTAACTCATGCCATCCAAATACATTGACGTCTCTAGCATTCCAAATAGCGTGTCAAGAAGCGTCTTTAGATGAGATTACATACGTTTA